>BSBM01002653.1:0-235958 GCA_027924585.1 Larix kaempferi
TTATGGTAGTGATTTTCCAATAGTAAATAGTCCCACTATCATTCAAATATTTAGGCATTCATTCACCATTAACATATGCGTGTTGTAACTAGTTATGATGAAAATTTACAGCAGTGAACAATCCCTTTATGGCAGTATTTGCAACAACATTTATCAAGCAAATTTAACTAATGATTTTATGCACTTAATATATATCAAACCAACTTCAACTTGAAGCTCTCTTCTAGCAATATAGGCTAATCATTCAAAGTATGGTATGTCATTTATGTCATGTAAAGTAATGTCAAAATCAGCCTTGTAAGAATGCAATTAATGTAAAATATCTAACCTTTATTCTAGCTCATTCAACAGTAGTTAAGATCCACTTTTGACTAACCTTTTATCTTGTTTGTGTTATCTTTTGTTACAAGTGTTAGGGCTGCCAAAAGGTGTGACAGTCTGCAATAAATTGCAAACCTAAAGTGGGATGCAAGGACACCTAGGAGGTTGCCACGGCCTTGTAAAAGGCTTCCCATAGGTAGGTTGAGCCTAGGGCAGGCCTAGAAGATGAGGGTTGAGGTTGCTAGGGGAAGAGAGGAGGGAAACAGAGGGAGAAAGGAGCAAGGAGAAGGTGTAGGGAGGAAAGGGGAAGGAGGGCGAGAGTTGCAGCAGGATAGGAAGGGGAGGTCGAGGCTAATAGGAAGAGGCCAAGGGCAGAGGAGGGAAAAGAAGGGAGTCCGAGCTCCTTGAGATAAGGCCGAGGCTTGTTTAGGAAGAAGAGAGAGGGCCATGAGGAATAGGGAGCAGCCCTAGGGCTTCTAGGGTTTTGGTTTTAGGATTGTTTTCTAGGGTTTTGTAGATTTTTTTAGGGTTTTGTAATAATAAACATAAAATAAAAAGCTAACTTAAAACAATCATAAATTCATACCTAACTAAAAGATCTAATTTACCATGAAATCTAATTTTTACACATGTACATGCAAGAGTAATTAGGTAAAAGAGTGATAACTTAGGTTTTTTATGGATGAGACCCTTAACCTAGCCCTAGAGGAAGGTGACCAACCTTCCTCTTGAGTAAATTCTCCTTGTCTACTAAACTAGGGCTTTTTATAACAACCTCTAGGGTTCGTTATAGGGGCTTAACCTAGGGCAATATTGGTGATCAAGGCTAAACTTGGGAAAACCTACTCTAGGGATCATTTTCCACCATGCTAAGAGGATAGAAGGCATACAAAAAGACCCTGTTCAAAAAAATGAATCCCTAAGGCCCACCATTCAATCATTCAAGAAGCATGAATTCACCTACCTTTCACAATAGCAAGGCTAAAAATTTAGACTTACTTGAGTTTGTGTTCTTTCAACAATTCCTAGCATCCACCAAGCATGAGCAAAACCAAATAAAAGCACCAATATCATCTACAAGAGCAAGAAGATCCTACTTCAAGAGGGGCACATCACTTCCAAGAGAGATATCTAGGGTAAAAGAGAAACATTATGAATTTTGTCTCATGAGTTTTGATTTACAAATGAGGTGAGGAGTTGTATTTATATGATTCTCAACTCACCTTTACAAAATAACCAGGCTGACATGACAAATAAATGTCAATATAAAAATATAACATGAAATAATAGAACATAGTCTAAAGATGGCCAAAAAATGGCTAAAGATGGCTACTTGGTGTATTTTCCCCCTAGGTGCCTAAAAACTGCTAAAAATGACTAAAAATGAGCAAAAAGCTTCACTCTGAAAGGTGGTGTGAGTAGGGGGGGATCGTCATGCCCACCTAACCCCAATAATGCTGAAAATCCCTCAATGTCCCCCCTCAATAAGCATGTGGGCCTTGTGACCGAGGATAACATCATCAAAGAAACTGCACCAAGGAAGGAGGGTGCTTTGTTGGAAAGGGACCAAGATGGGTGCATAAGGTGACTGGAAGGGGAGGAAAGAGCCTCAGAGCTGAATACTATCACTGGTGTAGAAAACAAGCAGGGGGTCATGTGACGTAGTGACCTACCCCTAGGAGCCTGATCCGGATTTATGTGGGAACGAAACAAAAGATAGCATATACAGAATCATATACAGAGATATATTGCAAATAACACAGTGATACAGTAAACACATATTCTATTAAATAGTGGAAATAGAACAGACTATAAAATACAATAGCTAGAATGGTGGTAGCTATCTCTGAGAAGAGATGTGGCCGCTATGCTCATTCGAGCCAAGATGAATACAAAGAGAGGCCAAAAGGGCCTATTTATCATAAGCATGAGGGAAAGAATACAAAACATCCAAAAACCTAACCCTAGAAGATGAACCGTCATAAAGTTTGCGGCCCCAAGGTGGTTAGTTGAACAGTCAACTTCCCGGGGTCATAACTTTTGCATACGATCTTCGTTTGGGGTGCTCGGTAGCCTGTTGGAAAGGTCTATCCGAGATTTACAACTTTCGACTGGGCCCAGATGTATGCCGTTGGCAACCATTTGTCCCCCAAATCGCCAAAAAATGTCGTTTAGGGCCTCAAAATGGCTCCGGAAGTTCAGGACCCAAAAAACTGCTAAAAATAGTAATTTACCAAAATTGCCAGAAGACTGTTTGAGCCAGTTGGAAGAGGTGGGCCGCCACCGATATCCCACCTGGATCAATCCTCCCTCCTCAGGAAGCAATGGTCTCCATTGGCGTAAATCCCTTATCATATGTCGAGTTGTGTGTCGATTTGAGCTCTTGGTGCGACATTTGCTGAAGTGGAAAGGTTGCCTTACTTTGACATCTTCAGAGGGTTGTAATTGTTGTTGATGGATGCGCTGGAGCTGTTCAACAGTTTTGGTTGTTGTGGTATCCTTGGTATGCACCGGTGTGGATGGTTTCTTTTTGGAGGGGCCCCTTGAATGCGTGGCCTTGCACTGTAGAGGTACCCGAATAGGCGATAGCTGCACTAACTTTGTGTTTTTCTTGTTTCTGTTGAGTAGAAGGATAATCTGCAGAGGTTGTGGATGTCTCCGCGATCTGGTGTTCACCTTTAGTGGCAAATGCGAATAGGAAAAATTTCCCAGTGTGGGAGTTATCTTCCTTCCCTGCTCGTTTGGGTAGGTGCAACTATCTCTGGTATCTGATAGAGTTGTCCTCCAAAGTGACAATGACACTGCGAGTCGTGATTCATATACAGCATGACGCTTCCACATATATGGTTGTCCTAAAAGAACATCACATACTTCAAGTGGGGCCACATCACACAATACCTCATCTTTGAAGGGCTTGATGCCATATGGTAGGCGACATTGGTGACTGACACGGATCCTTCGTCCTTGGCTTAGCCATCCAATGGTGTATGGTCGTGGGTGTGGTGTTATTGGTAGCTCCAATCTCTTGATGACTTCTTCTGAGATCAGGTTCGTTTGGCTGCCGCTGTCCACAACAAAGTGTAGGGGAATTCCCTTCACCCACATCTGTGAGTGGAAAAGGCGCTCCTCTGTCTCCGACTCTTCGGGCTCCTCTGGCTGAATCTGTGTGGTGGCAACAACGGCAATGGGTTCTGCATCAATGATCTGCTTCCCTTTTTGCGCGGCTGTGAAATTAGGTTCCGAGTCAGAATCGGAACTGGGATCTGATTCTGAAGCTTTTGATCTCAGCCACCAATGACTGTTTTGAGCGACAATCATCAGTGTTGTGCCAGGGGATTTTGTGGAACTCGCACCACTTCCCGGTGTCCTTCTTTGTCTTTTCTTTACCCTTCTTCGCCTGTGGTTGGGACTGGTTGTCCTTTTCTTGCCCCGTGCTCTGCGAGCCAGAGTTTCCCTTGCCCTGCTTCTGCGCGGGTCCGAAGTCACGCTTGTTCTTTTGCTGAATTTCTGCTCAATTTTGACAACATATCGATAAGCGGATTCGAGTGAAGAGATTTCCAGGAAATCCATCTCTGTTCGGATGTACCGGTGTAGGCCACAGCGATATATCAGTACTAGGTGCCGCTCGGAGTCCTTGATACCTAGCTTTGTGCGCAAGGTATGAAATTTTTTGTGTACTCCGACACCGTTTGGTCCCTCTCTTGATGCAGAATGGTCCATTTTGTGTACTGGTCATCATAGTTTCCAACAGGGTAATATTGGTTCCTTGACGGCATCTATAAAAGAGGCCCAAGTGGGATTGGAATATTCAAACAATCCAGACTCGTCTGATGAGTTTTGCTCACAATAAGTTTCCACCAATTTTTGACATGGGGGACGGCCTTAAGGAGCGCAAAGATGATCTTTTCCCTGTCGGAAAATTGGTGGACAGAGAAATACCCTTCTAGTAGATTCAACCATTTATCTAGGGCATCAGCATCGATTTGGCTTCAAATAAAGGGATATCAAAATTAACTTGTACCTTGAAGGGAGTTGTATCTCCGAAATGGCTGCTCGTTGAGGGTGCATTTGCCGCTGTTGGCATGCGTTGAAGGATCTGGGCGAAATTATCCATCATCTCGTTCCTCTGTCGTGCGAGGGCTTCCTCGAGCAACAACTTGATAGGCTCTACTGCTCCGTCCTCTCTCTTTTCTTCCGCCATGGTGGCCGTTGGGGCGGCGAGAGCGGTCTTCTCCCAAGTGAAACTAGTTCGAGACCCAACTCTCTATATCCTGACCTCGTCGGGGACCATGCACACCGAGAAACAATCAAAGAGCAGACTGCTCTGATACCACTGATCCAGATTTATGTGCGAACGAAACAAAAGATATCATATACGGAATCATATACAGAGATATATTGCAAATAACACAGTGATATAGTAAACACATATTCTATTAAATAGCGGGAAATAGAACAGACTGTAAAATACAATAGTTAGAATGGTGGTGGCTATCTCTGAGAAGAGATGTGGCCGCTATGCTCATTCGTGCCAATATGAATACAAAGAGAGCCGAAAGGGCCTATTTATCATAAGCATGAGGGAAAGAATCCCAAACATCCAAAAACCTAACCCTAGAAGATGAACCGTCATAAAGTTTGCGGCCCCAAGGTGGTTAGTTGAACAGTCAACTTCCCGGGGTCATAACCTTTTGCATACGATCTTCGTTTGGGGCGCTCGGTAGCCTGTTGGAAAGGTCTATCTGAGATTTACAACTTTTGACTGGGCCAAATGTATGTCGTTGGCAAACCATTTGGTCCCCCACATCGCCAAAAAATGTCGTTTAGGGCCTCAAATGGCTCCGGAAGTTCAGGACCCAAAAGACTGCTAAAAATAGTAATTTACCAAAATTGCCTGAAGACTGTTTTGAGCCAGTTGGAAGAGGTGGGCCGCCACCGATTATCCACCTGGATCAGAGCCCCAGACACCAACCTCAGGGCTACAAGCCCTAGAATGAGGCAGTCAACAATGCCATTAAGCCATAGTTATCCTAAAGAAGAACCAAAAGGGTTCGACCCATAATCGCCTCTCAAAAAGTACTGATCACACCCCCATCATGGTCCTGAAAAAAGAACGACCCCTTTCCTTGTGCAAGCATCTGAAGGTGCACTGATACTGATACCACATAACAATATGGATGTAACAAAATATACGACGTATATTGTCTTTGTGGAGTTAACATGATTATTGAGAAATATCAAGTTTTATGATCTTGGGATCCACACTAATATTGTACAAAATATTATTAGACTGGATATTTCAAGTCCTCGGTAAGGGGTTGGTGCTTGATTGGTAGTGCGAGTGAGTCTCTTAAATTTCTTTCTTAGTTAACACTTTATAAATGAAATGATGAGAAGCAGAAGGGAAATACCTAATGGTTACAATCCTACTTATTGATTCCAATAGTCAGTGATTCAATTGGATTCCAACACAAAGCTCGTCCTAACATTGGCACATGCTCAAATAGGAAGATACCTTTCTCATTCTTATTAGACATTTCAAAAGAATAAAATGTATTCCAAAGTACTAACTAAACTAACATCATGTTTGCAGTTCCATATCCAATTCCATAAAATGAACACAATACTAACAACAATGAATTGTACATGGAATTGGGGGGAAGTGGTAAGAAGAGTAATCTATATATTAAGCAAGATGTTCACAACAAATACAAATATCTCTAAATTTTCCATAGTAACTTCATCACTTGAGCTTGGGTTCCTCTAGCCTTGGTCACTTTCAAACTCACTCATGAAACAAGGACAATTGATCTCATAACAATAAGGGGAGCCAAGAAGTGGCTCAACAAACCCTAAGTGATCCTTCGTGAAATTTGTAAAAACTTAAAGGGCTTCTATAAAGATGAATAATGGAACAAATGCAATCTCTGAACCACCAAGCATTTAGCCTCTAAGCTTCCAAGGTTAACCCTTTCCATTTATGAACTCCCTATTTATTTGCTTAAAAGTTGGTAAAAGTAGTTAGGGGATGAGATCCAAGTTGTAAAAGTGTACATCCTTCAATTTCTCCAATGAAAGGCCATGCTTTTCGTACATAGCTTCATTTGATTTGGGTGCTGAAAAATTGCTAACTAACAACATGAAAGCACTTCACGAGCTACTAACTGACAACATGCAAATACTCATGGGTTTCTTTAAGGAAAGGGGTGCACATAAGGAACAATTATCTAGAAAGTGACGAAAAGGGATCATATATGCATATATAGGAAATGATAGTGGTCAATCAGGGTATTAAGGTCAAGGTGACCAAATTCATTTATAATAGATGCCCCCTAGTGTGTGAGGTTAACGGAGGAGTTGATGACTGAAATACATTGTAAATCATAATCGGATTTTGAAAGAAAATCGAGGAAGATTCCAACAAACCAAGGATTGGAAAATTACCTGTAAGCAAAAACAAAATATGAGACAACCCCTTTCCCTGATGAAAGCATACCCATTCTCAAGTGGAAAAAAAATCGTGGATCCCAATAAAGTACATTTTTGGATCCATGTAGTAAATAAAATGTAGAATCATGGCCATGATCAAATCAATAAACGACAAATTTGTGTCAACAATAAGATCATAGGAATACATAGATAAACATTGGATATATGCTTTAGTGTACACTAGGAAACAACTAGAAGTATGCAAAGAGCAATTTGGCTCTCCAAAGTACTAATGCAATATAGGGTGATGGTACTATAGATCAAACTTAGGTAGTAGCATGAAAGAGGAAGGCCACCATAGCCCAAGTTTTTAATCAAATTTGTCACAAAGTTTGAATCTATGCAATGTTAATAAATGTATTGAAGTTGCATATGGGAGAAACTGTTTAGTCATTGATTATTGATAAATACCACTGAGAGACTCAAAATATACCCACTGATAATAATAATAATAATATTAGGTACCAAGGTAATTAGTACATTTTAGCAAATGCAAATTAATGAGATGGTGATTGAACACTTGTTAGAATTAACTAATCAGGGGTCATTGATGAATACCCACTCTCAATTATGAGGGAACCTATAATGATCATTGTAATCCCCAAGGTACTATAACGGTCTCTAAACCTTGTTTTGAGAGCAAATGAGCTAGAGTTTATAGTGAGAGCTTCATTAGATTGAGGGCCTTAAGGAATCCCACATCCTCCAACAAGAGATAAGAATAAGAATTGATTGATTTGATGTCTTGGACAATCACTCATTGAGAGAACATACCAATGAGTACGAGTTTCCAATGCACCATATGAAAATACCACATAAGAAAGACCCTCTAATAAACAAGCATTGATAAAATCACTAATCAGAGTCGAGGCATTCCATTATTGGTGAAAATAAATATAAGGTACCCGTACAACACAAATCCATTGTGTGAATAAAGATATTGTCACCAAACACATGGGGAACTACTTAGTCAATGATCATTGATGAATGCCATTTGTTGAGCGTAAGACAACCTACCAATGATGAAAATTAGTATCGAGGTGCTACCAATCTTAAGGTCTATGTCCTAGATCAATGTGTTGTAGTTGATAGACTAAATATGCTAGAAGACATTTTTCAATCGTTGTTTTCTATATTTTAATGATGTTTTTTATTGTTTCTATTCAAGCTAAACAATATTGGATTCTACCTACTAAATTTAAACATACTAGTTATAAAAGACATATAATATTATTAATTGGGTCTAGCTTGAATGGTTGTAGGATGGGGTGATATCCTCCCCACCTAAATTTTAATCATGAAAGTGACATATTAAGCTTATAATAAGTATATTGTTATAACGGCTTCAAGCCCCGACATTATTAAAATTATCAATTTCAAATCTAAAAAATAACATTATGACAATATTGAAAATCAATATTATTTACTTTTAATAAAACCAATATTAATGAATAACTATATAATCAAACTATAATTTAATATTAACAAATTATTTTATATTAAAAATTAAATATAAAATACATTAACAAGTTGAATGTATCCAATTTTAATATTATTTTGAATTTGAAATGAGTTTGTTAAATTTTACATTAATTTTTAACAAATTCTATTATCCATGTACAGACAAGTTAATTGTATTCAATTTTAATATTATTTTGAATTAATTATAAATCCATTTACCATTTACTATGTTTTTTAAATTTTACACCAGTTTTAATAAGTTCTATTATCTATTTAACATATTCTAAATTATCATTTCATTTTTCATTTAAATTATCATTTCATTTTCTTCAAATTTTACTATAATTAATTCTAATATATATATATATATATATAAACACATATATGACAATTTATATATTTCCCATATAAGACAATTCATTACCTCTACATGGGGAGCACACTTTTGAGGACGATAATTGAGCTACACTTAGAACTTAGGATCATTATATATATATGATGATTTTAGTTAAATTATGATTATTTATTTATAATGTATCATAATAATTGAAGAAGTGCTTTACAAAATATTTATAAAATAGAATGATTTAAAAAATAAAATATTTATGATAAATATATATATTTAATTTATTTATATATAAAAAAATATTAATTTATTTTTTTTAGAAAATTAGTCATCTCACTTACAATAATAATCAATTATAATAATATATATTCCATATTATATATCATATATAATGATCTTATATTATTTAAATAAAGCATAATCATTCTAATTACTTTTTATAACAATAAAAAATCATAAAATATATAAAATTGAGTATGCAATATTCATATAGGTAGATTATATGTAACCAAATGATATGGACAAAGATTTCCACCAACCTATATATCTACTTAGATTATAAATATAACCTATATATATACTTAGATTATAAATATAACAAAAGATATGGACAAATATTTCCACCAACCTTGTATCATTTTTTTAGTTGTGTTTTCCCAACCATTTTGATAAAATACTATGTAACCAAAAGACATAGACAAATATTTCCACCAACCTATATATATACTTAGATTATAAATGTAACCAAAAGATATGAACAAATCTTTCCATCAACTTGTGTATCATTTTTGTAGTTATGTTTTCCAACCATTTTGATAAATACTATTATTATGATGATAACCTTGTTAACTATATGTAGATGAGTAACCTTAGTTCTATTTAATTTATATGGCATAACTTTTATTTTAATATTTCTAAAGATATTTATGTAATTAAGTCATTAAAAAATAAATAACTAGTATGTAAGAACATTGATTTGTGAGTGTTAATTGCCATCCCACTGGCCGAACAAAAAATATCAAAATTGATCGATATATCATCCATTCAACTTCAGATCCACAACCAAAATAAGAACAAAATCAATGAATACCATATGTGATATAGAAAGGAATCTATAGAATTTTACACCTTTGATCTTCTGGTCTGGTTTAGATGATCTAATGAGCCTGCTTAAGCCCTCAATAAACCAAAAGAAACAACAAAGGTGATAATGGATAACCTCGTCTGAGACCCCTGGTACAGAGAAAAAAGAGAGGTAGGAAATCCATTAATCAATAATGCAAAAGTTGCCAAAAACATACATGCCATTAGCCAGTTTGTCACTTCTACCAGAAGACCAATGAATAAGAACAAATTTGAAAAAAGATTAGTCTACACGATCATATGTTTTAATCAAATCCATCTTCAAAATGAAAGCTTGAATACTAATTAGTAATTTAGATTAAATCTCTTACTTTTACTTTTTTTTAAAATTATAAACTACTATTAAATTCATTATTATTTATTAGATTTATTATTACTTAATGAAACTTAAATATTTAATCTATACTCGCTCCAAAACAATCACATTACTCCATATCTTTATTTTTTACTTTTGTGAACTTTAGGCTCTTTACAAATTGGAAAATATTTGTTTTTTTACTTTGTAAACTTAAATAGTAAGTTGAACAATAAAATGATACGTAATTCATATAAGTTAGGTGATTCAAAATTATCATTTTGTAGGGGAGATATTTTTAAATGGCCAATTTTTATTTGTAATGGTTAAAGTATTAATTATATCGATTTATCTTATTATATAATTAATTACATACACTCTTTTTCATTTAAAAAAATTCCATCCAACTTTCACCTTTATATTTTTAGTTGTGTATTTTCAAGTTATAAATTACATATTTTATTTTTATAAAGACATATTATACAATATGTATTAAAATAGTTTGTCAAAACCTATGTAATTGTTTTTATCAGTAACTTTTATAAATGATATCTTATTATAGTAAAATTTGAGGTTTAAAATGGGTCTCTTAAAAAAAATATTAAAATAGTAAAAACATATACCATGCTACACTAAGGATATGCCATATCATGGGTTGGATGGCTCTGGTTAGGGTTTGGGGGGAGTTTTTTCGGCTTTCTGTAGGAATAGGCTAAAGTTAATGGTAGATATGGCAACTTTTTGAGTCAACCCCGACTTGGAGTCAAGATGGTTTGTTGGAACCATCCCGAGTACCAACCAAGTATAAAAAAAGTGGGGAAGTATTGGTTTACGTGGGTTGCTCTCAGATTGTCTATTCCACTATTTTGTTTCAGTTCTATTTTTGTGGTGGTATATTATTATTAACATTTTCCCTATTCTTTGTTAGGCCCTGCTATGTTTGGAGTGGGTGGGCTCCAGCAGTTTTGGTTGGTCATTTTGCAGGGTGGTTTTGTTTGCTTGGAATATCTATCTTTTGTCTTATCCTTTGGTGGACAGTTGTACTCTATATGGAGGCTTTTCTGCTTGAACACATTTCTTTGTCTTGGGGGAGTCCGACAGGTGCCAGTGTTGGTGGGTTCAATGGGTCACCACATCGAGACTTTAGGTTTTACTTCTCCTATAGCGTTTGTGAGTGAACATACTGCTTACTCTGGACTGGAGTGTGGAGGTTCTGTACCTGGGGCTTCTGGGATTTTTACAAGATCTGAATCACATCTCAAAATCTACTAAGGCATGGTCGAGCCGGTTCAAGGGAGCCAAAGCTCGGAAACATAGACAAACTAAGGCACTCAAGGTGCATGAGGGTTTGGAACGGTTTACTATTCCTCTTGAGACAAATATGGACCGTATTGAAATGCTGGTGTCTAGGGCTATCGTTGGTAGATTGGAATTTACGTCAGGGGATCAGAAGGAGCTTGTGGAATGGGTTCGAAAACATTGGATGCCCATTGTGGGGGATTTGCCGAGGGTTCTTCAGCTCATTAATGGGTGGGTTATGTTTATCTTTCCAGTCCTGAGCATGTTGGTTCTATCCTCAAACGTTTTTGGTGTTTAAAAGATGGTTCTCTCTGTCTGAAGAAATGGCATTTGGCCTTTGATCCATTAAAAGAAAAACAAAGCTTTCGTCATCTATGGCTTCTTATTCCGGGTTTGCCAATTGAACTATGGACGGGAAACATCTTGATGGGTATTGCAATTCTGTTGGTAAATTTGTAAGATTGGACAATTGCTCTCTGTATGGTTATGATCCGAGGTCTGCTAAAGTTATGGTAGAATTTGACATGGCGAAGGGGTTGCTGACGGAAATTGAGCTGGTTTGGGGTCCGAAGGTTTGGAGGCAAAGACTATATTATTTTAGGGTTCCATTTCGATGCTTTTTGTGTCAGAAAACTGGACATATCTGGGCTCATTGTCCAGATCTTCGCTTCTTGGCCTCCCCTATCAAGCTCCGAATTCTTCTATTGTGCCTGATCATATTTTGATGGCTCAACCTCGGATGTTCTGGATAGGCATGAGACTCCAGGTAAGATTAAAAACCCTGTCTTTTCCTCTTTTCATGATATTTATGATGTAGAAATTGATGTGATTTTTTATACGGAAGCTAGTTTGAACAAGAAATCTGCTTTAGGGAACATGGCCTTGAAGTTGGATTCCTCTGTGGGATTAGAGAGATTTCCCATTCTGATAAAACTAAAGTTTGCCGGGATCTGTTTGTGAGGGTTCTAATGTGATTGGGGATGTTATGCCTATTCCAGTTTTGGGTCGAAGTAATGGTTGTTTGGATTTGTTGGATGACGGCGGGGGAATTGTTGAAGAATTTGGTTTTGGAGCATGAATCCCATACCTTTGATGAAACAATGCTCTTGGGGGAAGCTGGGTATGGGGTTTCTGGTGATGAAGAGCCATTAATCTCCTTATCTATTTTCTCTAAAAACCCTTCCTCTAACCCTTTGGCTCAAATGGTGAACTCGACTAGATTCCAAAACGTGACTATTAGGAAACCTCGGAAGAAAGATAGAAGGAGTGTGATCCGAGAGTTGAAGATATTCAAGGTTTTATTCCTCTTTCTGAAAGGATTGAATTGGTGGGGGATGAGGTGGGAAATATAATCTTGCTGGGGGTCTTAGAGCTATATCCCCCGTGGATAGGGTTCCTTAATGTCCCTTTTTGTTATCTGAACATCTGGGTTTGGGATGGGCTGTGGGAGTTAGGGCCCTTTCATACCTTATCACTACTACTTGCCCGGGTATCATTCTTTTGCAGGAAACCATGTGTGAGGACATGGTGGAAATTTCTAAATTTCTTGGCATCCTTGGAGGCTGGGAAGTCTCTGCAGTTAGCTCTAATGGGATGTCGGGTGGCTCTTGTGGCCTGGGATCCCAGATATTACTCTTTTTCGGTGTACAAAAATGTTTGGGGTATTCTGATGAGGGTAGCCGTAGATCGGACGATCTTATCTTCTCTATATTATACTGTTGTGCACCTTATAGGAATAGAGAAACTTTTTGGAATGGCTTGCAAGCTTCTGGTTTGTTGAACACAAATAATATTATAGTTGCTGGTGATTTAAATTTCACTTGGGTTAGCACAAGAAATTGGGGGCCTACTGCTAAGATGGATGTATTAGCCGATTATTTTACTGATTTTTTGGTTAACAATGACCTGATTGATGCTTATACAGGTATTCAATTGTTCGTACATGGGCTAATGGTCGTGGCAGACATGAAAATATTCTCAAGAGACTTGATAAATTTCTGATTAAAGGTTCATTTTGGAATCCTGGTCTCCGACACCGATCATGGGTAGGGAAGGTCAAGATCTCGGATCATTGGCTAGTTTTTCTACAATTGGATGATTGTGCCCTCCAGCGCAACTACCCCTTTAAATTTGATTGCTCATGGTCATCAAATGAGGATTTTGCTCGGTTCGTTCATGATGCATGGTTAAATTCTGATGTTGAGGAGGACTCCAATCCAGTGGATCGTTTATGTATGAAGTTGAAGAAGTTAAAACAGAAAGTCTCGAATTGGATCCATCAAAAGAAAAAATTGGACAGACAGTTCTTAATTAAAGGGAATCCAATTGCAGTTGCTATACTCTTACAATTTGGAGGCGCCATTAGAAAGCTTGAATTTTGATCTTCTGAAGAAATTGGAAAAGATAGAGATAGTTATTATTTAAAAGAGGAGAAAGTATGGCGACTGAAAAGTCGGGCTCTGTGGGTAAATTATGGTGATAAAAATACTAGATATTTCCATTCCTTTGCATCGGCTAGGAGGAACAACAACTCTATCTGGAAAATGTTAGATGAGGAAGGGGTTGAGGTGACAGGTGAAAAGGAACTTACGTTGTTGGCAAAGAAACATTTTTCCAGTATCTACTAAGATGATAAAGGTAGTGATCTATTGTCTCAGCTACAGGTGGCGAGATATTATCCCAAGTTCTTTGATGAGAAGGAGGCTGAAGAGTTATGTTTGGCGATTACATTGGAGGAGGTTGAAAGTACCCTTAAACTATTTGCTAAGGAGAAGAGTCCAGGGACGGATGGCTGGATAGTGGAGTTATTTTCTGGCTCGATGAAGTTTCTTGACTAGAGTTTTTTTTGGTTTTCTGATCATTGTACTAAGTATTTTTTGTGTTTTGTGGGGATCATTGGAAAACCATACTTTTGGTGTTTTGGTGAAGACAGATATGTAAGTGGCATCATGTACTATTTGATTCAGTAATTGAATAACAATAGTATGATTTTTTTTTGTGGGAAAAAGGATATGCCATATCACATTAAGTTAATGGTGTTAACTACTAAGAGTTAATCCGAATATTTAAATTTATATCATATTTTATTTAGAATAGTTCATATTTCTTTTTCCAAAGAAAAGAAAAATATATAATATATATATATATATATATATAAATTTCTAGAAATTTAAATTTAATCTTCATAGGTTCATAAAAAAATGTCCCCTTTATAGTAGCTCAGCTATAAACATATCAAACATAATGATCTCAAGTATTCTGTCCAGACAAAAAATACCCTTATAATACATCAACTTTTAAAAACACCCCATAAGTATAGTCTTAGTTTTATAAGTACCCATTACTTACAAAAGCAAATAAATCATGAGTTGTTCTAAACCACATTCTCAACTACAGACTAAATAGATCAAATCTATTTGATCCAATTTATAGAACAAATATTGAAACAATCCTTAAAGATGACTATATACCATCTATGTCTTCCTATTCTATAAGTTGAGAAGGTATGCCATCGAGTCATTCCTTGGATAAATCATCCACGTCTTTGTTTTCTTGTCTATAGATATGCATGAAAGTTATTTTCCTGAACTAAGTGGCAATTTCCTTTAAATGCATATCCATATTATGTAACCTAAACCATGAAATTGGATTTCCCCCTTCCTCCATCTAATAGTTAACTTTGAAACTCCAAACACCTGCAGCTGATCAATGCCTTTTTCCAATGTTTGCATTCATCAAAATAAATAGAGCTTTAAAATCTCATAGTTATTGGAACTGGGGCCAAATTAAAAGATCTTCCAAAAAAGAACATAAGATAAAAACAAGAGATACCTTGCCCCAAAAGCTAGTCCATTCCTTTGACTGGCTCAATACAAAAACCCCAGGGAGAGGATTTATCTATCTCTAATGCAACCACCTATCTCACCTTGCTATTCTTTTTTGAAGTCTTGATGATGAGTGAAAAAGATAATACTTGAGCTATGACTTGAAAAATGAGCACAAATTTATCCTAAAAAATGTACTCATAGTTGATTAAATATGCCACTCTTTTTTTATATAATTTAATAATAAATTTAAAGAATTTAAATTTGGACAAAGGTTTTTCTTAGTTTCCAATGGTTTTTTTGTTTTTTATAGTGATTGTTGTGTGGATTGGCATTGTTGAAAAATCGGCTTGGCTTATCCCCTATAGCCATCTTGTTGTTTTTCTTTCCTTGCATGGTAGTAGTTTCAATTCTTGCAGTGCTTGGAGTTATTGATTTTGGAAAATTTTGGGTACAAGCTAGCCATAGCTAGCTAGCTACCTTTCATTTGGAGGTTTTTCTAGCTATGGGATATGTGAGATACAGAAGGTGATGAGATACCTGGCTAGTCATTTGGACAATTTTCATAAAGCCATGACTTATATTGATGAATAGATGGAGGCTCAAATGAGGAAGCATACAGATCTAAAAGCTCAGATTGGAGAACAAAGGTAGAGAATTGATAAGTTGGGTGGTGATATGGAGATGCATTAGAATATAATTTTTGTTTTTGTCACAAATTTTGGCCTGTGGATGGGGCCAAATAATATATGTATCATCAATTAAGCATTAGTAATTAAGAGTATGTGGAAATTAATTCAAAATGAAGGAATGTTGTTGATTGAGGCAATCGATGAATCGATTGGTGTTTCCCTTCTTATATTTAATGTTCAGGTGGAATTGCTACAAGCAAGTGGACCAATTATGGTGGTGGTCATTCTATAAATTCCCTTGGGTTTGCATGAACTGTGGAGGCTTGTGATTAGTGTGGATGACCGTTTCTTTTCCAAGGATTTAATGCTTCCATTGGCAGCAGGCTTGGACAATGGAATACATTTCCTTGTCAAAGGTGGGGTACTTGTAGACCGTATCTAAAAGTGTCTCACTATGATATGCCACTAGATGGCCATGTTGAGTGAGGACTGCACCAACAACATAGTTCGAAGAATCTATCTCAATCTCAAAGGGTTGTTGTAGATCTGGTAAGGTAAGGACGGGTGCCGAACATAAGCATTGCTTCATCTCCTCAAATGATTGGTGTTGTGTCTTAGACTAGATGAAATTGGCCTTAGATCCCCCCTTGGTCACTCGACTAAGGGACCAAGCAATATGAGAGAATCCCAACACAGATCTGCGATAGAAGTTAGCAAGGCCTAGGAAGCTGCGAAGCTCTGTGAGAGTTGTTGGGGTTTGCCAATTGTGAATGGATTGGACCTTGGTAGGATCCACATGAACACCATGTTCATCCACGATGTATCCCAGATACTGAACCCTCTCCATGACAAATGATCACTTCTCTTGATTGGTGTATAACTTGTGTTGTCGTAGGGTGCTGAGGACCTGGTGGATATGCTACAAATGTTCCACCCATGTTCTGCTATAGATGAGGATATCATCTAGATATACGACCAAAACATAATTGCTGAATGGCCATAGGATATCGTCCATCATCCTCATTAAGCTTGTTGGAGCATTAGTCAAGCCGAAAGGCATGACCAACTACTCAAAGAGGCCTTCGCGGGATTTGAAGGAAGTATTCCAGACACCAGTATGCTCAATTGGCACTTGATGATAGTCATACTTTAGATCAATATTGCTGAAATATTTGGCACCCTTGAGCTAGTCAAGAAGGCCGTCGATCCAGGGAATGGGATATTGATTCCAGACTATGATCTTGTTTAGAGCTCGATAATCAATACAGAGCCTCCATGTCCCATCTTTATTCTGTACTAACACAATTGGGATCCCACAAGGTGAGAAACTAGGTCGAACGTGCCCCTTTTGGATTACATCTTGAATCTGAAGTTTGATTTCTTCATTTTCCATGAGGGAATGCCTGTATAATAGCCTGCTAGGTAAAGGCACACTGGGTATCAAATCAATGGAATGCTTTACCTAGCAATGTATTGGAACCCCGACAGGTGTGGTGCAGATGTCTTTGCATGATGATTCCATGATCTTGTGCACCTGGTTCTGCTGCGTAGAGGCATTTTGTGTGGAGGTGGTGTATGTTGCTGCAATATTTCATTCACCTTCAAAACGAACCATGAAGAGGACGGATTTCCGTATCTGGGAGATTACCTTTTTGCACTGCTTAGCTGTGATGAGGGATACTATAGTAGTGGGAAGTGTCTCTAGTATCCTATAGAGTTTCTTTCCCAAAGTAATAATGACACTACGAGGTATAGACTCATACAAAGCATGGCGTTTCCACATATATTGTTGTCCTAAAAGAACATCACAAACTTCAAACGGGGCAACATCACACATTATCTCATATTTGAAGGGATTGATGCCATAGGAAAGGAAGCACTGTTGACTGATGCGGATGTCTCATCATTGGTTCATCCAATCGATGTTGTATGGTTGGGGATGTGAAACCATCAGAAGATTCAACCTTTTGACAACCTCGTCCGAGATGAGGTTCTTCTTGATCCAACTATCAACAATGGAATGTAGTGGAGTCCCTTACCCACGATTGTAAATGGAAGAGGCGCTCCCCTTCCTATGGCTCCTCTGAATCTTCTGGTTGGATCTTTGCGGTTTCAATGGTGGCACTAGGTTCCGTGTCAATGATCTGCTTTCCCTTTTTCGTCTCTGCATTAGAGTCCGAGCCAAAGTTTGGATTCAAGGATTTAGTCTCGACTAACAAGGATTGTTTTGAGCGGCAGTCATTGATGTTGTGCTAAGGGATCTTATGGAATTCGCAGCACTTGCTAGTGTCCTTCTTCGATTTTCCATTACCCTTATTTTCCTATGGCTTGGGATGGTTTTCTGGGATTTGGTCTTCCTTGCTCTGTCCTTTTCTTTGTGAATTAGAGCCACCTTTTCCATGCTTTTGTTGCTAATTTGCAGACCCAAAAGCACGCTTATTATTTTTCTTAAACTTCTGCTTGATCTTGACGGCATACCGATAAGCTACTCCTAGTGAGGATATGTCCAGGAAATCCATCTCCATATGAATGTACCTGTGCAGGCCAATGCGGTACTTTAGTACCAAGTGCCTTTCAGAGTCTCTAATACCCAGTTTGGAGCATGGGGTATGGAACATGTTGGTAAACTCTGGCACTGTCTGGCCTCTTTCCTAGCGTAAAGTTGTCCACTTGGTGTATTGGTCATCATAATTTCCGGCTCGGTAGAACTCCTTGATGATGTCGACAAAAGCCACCCAAGTGAGGTCTGTCCTGAATAGTTCAGACTCATCTCTTGCATTCCTCTCACAGTACCCATCCCACCAATCTTTGATACGGGGAAGGGACTTAAGGAGTGCCAATGTGATCTTTACGCTGTCAGAAAATTTTTGAACAAAGAAGTAACCCTCTAACATATTTAACCATTTATCCAAAGCATATGCATCTATATTGCCTTCAAATAAGGGAATTCCAAAGTTAACCTATACCCTAAATGGAGTCACACCCCCAAAATGACTGCTCGTTGAAGGTGCATCCACCGTCGTCGACATTCTTTGAAGGATTTGGGCGAAGTTATACATCATCTCGTTCCTCTGTCGCCCAAGGGATTCCTAGAGAAACAAATTAATAGGATCTCCTGCTCCGTCATCTCTCTTTTCCTCCCCCTCCATGTGATCCTGCTTGGGTCGGAGAGAGGGGTTTTCCCCAAGCTCAACTAGTTCGAGACCCAACTCTCAATATTCAGATCTTGTCGAGGACATGCACTAAGAAACCACAAGAGCAAAAGGCTCTAATACCACTGATCTAGATTTATGTGAGAATGCAATGAAAGAATATATATATATGCTCACACAAATAGATATATGGAAAGAAACATAGTAATATAGTAAACTTAGATTCTATTAAAATGAATGAAATAGAACAAACTGTAAAATAAAAGCAGCTAGAATGGTGGTAGCTATATATCTAAGAAGAGATGTGGCGACTATGTTCATTTGTGACAATCTGAATACAAGAAGAGGCCAAAAGAGCCTATTTATCATAAGCATGAGGGAAATAACCATAAACATCCAACAACCTAACCCTAGAAGATGAACCATCATAAAGTTTGTGGCCCCAAGGTGGTTAGTTGAACAGTCAACTTCCCGGGGTCATAACTTTTGCATACGATCTCTGTTTGGGGCGCTTGATAGCCCATTGGAAAGGTATATCCAAGATTTAAAAATTTCGACTATGAGCCAATGCATGCCAATTGAAACCATTCCCCCCCCCCTCCGCACCCCCAACGCGAATTTCCAAAAAATGTCGTTTAGGGCCTCAAAATGGCCCCGGAAGTTTGGGACCCGAAAAACTGTAGAAAAATTACTAGAAAACAACCAAAATGGAAAGTGTTTTGAGCCAGTGGAATAGGTGGGTGGCCACCTACGTCCATCTGGATCAAGTGAAAAAGTGGATAATATTAAAAAGGAAGTTGGTGAAGGGTGCTTCTATAATCTAGAAAGCCTTGGTCAAAGCTTATTTTCTAGTGGGTAAGTGGTTAATAAGAAAAGTTGGAAAAGGGAAGAAAGTGAGACTAGGAAAAATCCCATTAGATGGGATGCATGAGAAATTATAAGTTTTCTCATCCTTTATTAAGGGCTCTTCACGATTTAGTTTTGTTTAGTTTGGAGGATGTAGCATCAATTTCTAATCGAATTTGGAAACAAGGTTGGACAACTAAAAGGGATAAAAATTTATAGGTGGAATTGGGTGAAGAGTGGTCCTGATATGTAAATGTACTTAAACATAGTTTTATATTGCTTAATCATCAAGAATATTTAATTAGATGGAAAAAGAATAAAGGTTCAGGAGAAAACACCATTGAGTTAGAGTATAAATCCAAATTAAGGAAGAAGAACAAGGAGAGGAAACGTTATGGTGGTGGAAAATAATGTAGAAACTCAACAAGCCATTAAAATCAAGAATCTTCTTTTGGTGAATTCTTTCCAAGAAAATTTTAACATGGGACAATAGTAAAAAAAAAGGAATTGGATTGAGCCTAATAAGTGTGTTTTTTGTAGATAAGATGATGAACTGATTGATCTTATATTTGTTAAATTCCCTTTTGCAAGGGAAGTTTCAAAAGTTATTTTTTATATTTCTAATGATAGAAATAATTGGGAAAAAAAAAACCATATTGTTTTGAAAATTAATATAATGATAAATATGAGGTTACTCATAAAGCTCTTCCTTGTTTTGTTGTATGGGATTTGTGGCTTTCCAAAAACAATGAGATTTTTGAAGGGAAGGAGATTCAGTCTTGGTAGGTAGATCACCAAATAATATTGTCTTTGGAGGATATCAGAATCCAAAAAAGGAAAACCTCAAATAAATATCAAGGAACCTGAAATAAACTTCTCAATGGATTGGATATTTTTTGGAGAGGCTTGTTAAGGAACTCCAAGTATGTGTAGTGTAGGTAGATTATTATTTTTAAAGGAAACAATTTCATTATTTTGAAATATGTTGTGGGGCAAGGAATTAATACTTGAGCTACATTTTTTTCTCTTTGGCTACTCATGAAATGAGTTGTAGCTAGAGACTTGTTAAATGCGGTGTAGATATGGGGTTTAGATGGATCAAGTTTTATCCCCACTCTGACCCCACTTTAGTCACCTCGCTTGCTGCCATTGTTGAATTTGCTTCAACAATATGAGTTATTCCCTTTTCTATTTTCCATTCCTTTGGATTTGTGGACCCTTAAGTTCCATATTGCATTGGTCTCCACATCTAAATCAAATACCTTCAAATTCCCTCTCTACCTCTCCCCTAGCTCTTTCTCTTTATTTTACAGTAACCAATATATTCCAATAGGTTGTTCCACAATGTTGGAGTTTGCATCACCTTCTTCTTCTTCTTTTTTTCTCATCTTTCTCTCCCAGATCATTGACCTCACCCCATGGTCTACTACTTTCTCTACAATTTCTCTTCAATCCTCAAGGTTGCTTAATAAGCCTCTATAGCTAAACAAAAAATTAAGACATTAAATTAATATTGAATGGCACAACTAAAACCATTTAAAATCCTAGCTATGGATCTTAGACTTTCTTCATTATGTCTCTGATCAAATGTCTATAAAATTCCTCATTGTATTGCTGCACAATGATCTTTTCTTGGTTCAAATTATTTAATCTTCCCAACAAATTCAAGCATAATATATATACTTATAAATGTTCTCTTCAACTTCAATATCATTAGTATTCTAGGTTTTAATTCTCTCTTTTCCTCCACTCTCCCTTTCTAATTAAAAATTATCCAACACTAAGGAAGAACAACATTTCAATTTTGTACATGAAAACCTAACTCTCATATGGTCTTTAATTTGTTTAAATTCAAAGTGTGTTTCCATTTATCCTATCCAACCCACTTATTTATCGATATTTAGACCTTAGAATATAATGAATTTTCAAGGTCAGTTTTACCTTCAATACCTATGATTGATTTGATTATTCTTTACTTAACTATCACTTGTTCTTCCAACTCTTCTCTTGTAGTCTCCAACTCTGCTTCATCTTCATTGTCATTGTGCAACACCTAGGCAGTGCCATTTATTTGTGCTCCTTAAAGTACATCCAGTCATTCCATCAGTGTTCTCATAATCAATGAAAGGTTATTAACATCATTTCCCATTGGTATTCTAGATATTCCATAACCTCTTTCTCTTTGTGAAATATCTCATATTCTCACTACAACAAAACAGGCAATTAGCGCCTAAAATAGTGCCAGAATTTAGTGTATTTTAGTTAACGAATTGGGCACTTTTGCTGGCGCCAAATTCGGAGCCACAGTGCATGTTCACTTCGGCGTTGGAAATAGATCCGGGTGTAACGCCTCGTAAAATGCCGGATATAGCCCCGAAAATGTGGCATCTAAAGCAACTCCATAATTTGCGCCTAGATTAGCTCCTACTTTAGTGCCTAAAATGACACCACAAATAACGCCTAAGATGGCTTCCAATTTTGATTCTGTTTTGATGTCTAGTTTTTATCATAGTAGTGCTCCATGTTTTGCTTCTATATTGCTTCTAGTCTTGCTTCCTATTTTTCTTCTAGTATTGCTTCCTGTTTTGCTTCTAGTAGTGCTTCTAGTCATGCTTCCTGTTTTGCTTCTGGAAATACATTGAAATTAGCTTTTTTTTGGCTTCCTAATTGACACCAAGTTTTACTTCCATTATGACATCCCTTGTTGCTTCCACTTTTGCTTCTTTCTTTGCTTCTGGTTTTGATTCCATTTTTGCTTCTAGCTTTGCTTCTGGTTTTGCTTCCATTTTTGCTTCTAGCTTTGCTTTTGGTTTTGCTTCCAGTTTTGCTTATGATTTTGCTTCAAGTTTGGCTTCTGATTTGGCATCCAGTTTTACTTCTGCTTTTACTTCTTGATTTGCTTCAAGTTTTGCTCCCACTTTTGTTTATGTTTTTTCATCAAGTTTTGCTTCTAATTTTGCTTCCATTTTTCCATCTTTTGTTTCTTCTAATATGGATTCTATTATTACGTCTTTTGTTTCTTCTAAACTTGCTTCCATTATTACTTCTTACAGTTGGCCACCATTATTACTTCTTTATTTTCTACCTGAATTGGTTCTGTTTTTTCTTTCTGTGTAGCGCCAAGTTTTCCTTTCGAGATTGCTTTTGGTTTCTATCTTGTTTGGCTTCCATTGTTGGTTCTGTTTTTGCTTCCAACAATGCTTCTTGTTTTGCTTTGACTTATTAATTTAATAATTTTTATTTCAATTTTATTAGTTAAATATATCATGCTCTTAAATAACTTATATGATTATAGAGTAAGTCATATTGCATTTGAAATATTTTATAGGATAACATTTATAAACAATTTTTAAGGAAACAAGCATCCATACAAACTAACGTCATTATACTTATTAAATCTCCATCAAAATAAAATATACAACAACCAATATATATAAAATAACAAGATAATTATTATAACATGATCATCATTTATAATTAAAACAAGTGAGTCAAATATCTATAGTTTAATTGAATTTGTAAACATCCATCCTCAACAGTAAATTAAAATGATCATCATACGTTATAAACATCCATCCAAAAATTGTCAACCACTTCTAATATATATATTGACAAGTCAATACTGATAAGATCATCATAATATATAACTAAAACAAGTGAAAGTCAAATATGCCAGTAGATCAATAACATATCAAAGTGACACATGTTCAACAATCGACATAAGTCAAAATGATATATGTCCAAAAGACATAAGTCAAAATGATAATTGATGTAACTCAAACTGATACATGTCAAAATGATACAAGTCAAGATGATACATGTCCAAACGATACAAGTCAAAATGATACATGTGAAAATGATACAACTTAATAATATCAACAATGATCCATGATGCAATCTATATGATAACATATGTCACTGGCTACTACCATCAACTGCCTCATTATCATCATCACCATCGTGATCATCATCATCAGCATCATGATCATCATGATCATCATGATCATCATGATCATCAGCATCATCATCAACATCCACCTTGGTATCTCCTGTATGGGTCTCATCATCATCATCTCCTATGTCGGTACTATACCCAACATAATCTGGATCTATATCCTCATCTGGCTCAACAACATCTTCTGCAAGACCCGTGTTCTACAAAAAAAACATTAAAAATGAAAAGTTTGTGAGAGCACAATTATAAGTCTACATCATCATCAGTGGAGTCATCAATGCTCAAGTAACTGCCAACCATCAGTCAAACTGAGTCTAACTGAGTGTGGTAGGTGTAACTGAGTGTAACTGGTACTAACTGAATGAAGGAGGCTCAGTGGAGGGCTCATGAGGATCTAACTGGAGTCAGAATGGGCAGTTCAGTCTCACTAGAGGTCTATTGGAGTGATACAGTCAGTTGAGAGTCTGTCTAGCCTTAAATCAAGGAAACAACTGAAGATAACTCAACTAACTGAAGTGGTAGGTGAGAGAGGACGAGTGGCTTCCTTAAATCAAGGAGGAAGGGCGCACTAAGCTCTAGGAGGGCTAAAACTAATCTGAGAGAAGCTCGCGGGGTTGGCTAACTGAGGCTAGGTGCTGGGACTGATGACTGGGATGCATGCAATTGCATGCATGCATGCAAGACTGAAAATGCAAATAATGAAAATGCAAATAATGAAAATGCTGGTAGGACTAGGATGGGGTATAGGAATATCCTAACAAAGTTATTATGTATTCCATGCAATAATTAAATTTTTTCTTATATTTCTAATATTACAACATATGAAACAAAACCATAATCATATTACATCAATATCAAAGTGCACATACCATAATAAAACTTCAGATAAGTTACAACTAATATGTCTTTGCAATGATGTAAAACATGCAACAATCCTAATAAACGTTAGTAAAGATTATTAAAGACAAAATTGTTATACTATTTAACCATCAACTGTAAATTCTAGAACTCAAGTTCATTTGTGTTGTGGCTACCTGCTAAAGCTCAACTGAAGTCATCTGAGTATCCCATCTCTTCAAGATGGGTCCATTCCCACCAAGTGGGTATGCTAAGGCAGTCTTACTGCTACCTCAAAAATGATGCATAACTAGTCATAAGTCCTCTAGTCAATCTATGAAGAGGTCAACCCCATACTCTGTACAATTGTCCCTCTCTGATCCCCAATATGATGGAGTCCTCAACATACATAGGTCCCTTTGGCCATAACTATACTGAGTGTCCTCTGAACTCAATTGTATAACCTTGATCCTCCAAGGATGAAACTGAGAGCACATTCTCTCTCAGACGAGGAACATATAGAACATGATGAAAGGCTAGAGTCTATCCTAACTCTAACTCAATTACAACAGAACCCTCTCTTCTACCGAATGCTCCTTCTGTGTGGATCCCAAACCTCACCAAGCATCTAGTAGCCACTGGTACATGTGGTTGAAATAGATCACACTCCCTTGTCATATGATATGTGGCACCATAGTCTAGATACCACCCATCTCGAGAAATATCCTCTGAATCCTGGAGTAAGACATACTCTTTCAACAATGTGGAGAATACTCCTTGAACAACCTAAAATAGTGGAATAAGGGATGTCAATTATACTCAATTATACTTATCAGATTACAATATTGGAAATCAATCTCAGAAATAATTCTAGATCTAATGCCAAGAGAAGGAAGGAGTCCACTTCAATGCAGCTTGATTTGATCACTAGCGTAGATTGTTGTCTTATCTATTGTAGCATATGCATAAATTATTGAATTAAGGTGTTAACCTTGCATATCAACATGTAGACATGAATGAATATGCTTTTTAAAGGAATTTATAGGGAAAAGTCCTTTAAAATGCATATGTAAAGGCCTATCGAAAAGAGGAATAAATTCCTAGGGGGTTCATATGCTTAGTCTTGTTTGGTCGAGCATTAAAGCGCATCCTAGGTTTATTGTGTTGATATTCCTAGGGTTGTTCGGTCGAGAATTAATGCGCATCCTCCCTAGTTTTAATTTTATTATATGCTATTGAGTTATTAATTTATACCATAGTATACCCTTTGGCTTTTAGGAAACTTATGGGGTATGTATTATCTTCTCTCTTCGGGCTTACCCCATGGTAAAGGCAAGGCTGTGACTAAGATCACTTGATACAAATTTTTTCATGGATCTGTAAGCTTGTGTGTTTTAGATATGCAAATAAATTAGCATATTATAACATACTATCCCTAATATAGCTAACATATTAGCTTATGCTATACACTGCTTAGAGAAAATTATGATATTGGTATGAATAACTACATCACACTGGACACATTATTAGTATTAACACAGTTGAATTACACTTATCTCCTGCTTTCATGAACGAGCTCACAAGGTTCAATGTTACTAGTATGAGTTAATGGTGATCATAGATAATCTCTTACCTGCTATGATATCAATAACTAGCTGTAATACCAATAGTTCCAATAGAGTTGAGCATAGGTAATCCCATGAATAGAAAGAGTACAATATACAAACAATACTCAAACCTTTTACATATTCCAAACACGTTTCATTATGTAGATATAGCTATATAGTGTGTACAAGCCATGTCACATTCAACTTTCAAGCA
Organism: Larix kaempferi; assembly: GCA_027924585.1. Classification (NCBI taxonomy): domain Eukaryota; kingdom Viridiplantae; phylum Streptophyta; class Pinopsida; order Pinales; family Pinaceae; genus Larix; species Larix kaempferi. Next base: position 26,422 of record BSBM01002653.1, read on the forward strand.
TTACCTATGTTAAGAGTGGCATGTGTTTAACCTATGTTCCAAGGGTAGAAGGATATGAACTAATCCCATAATAAGCATGGTATATTGATAAGCTGCTTGTAGTTTCATAACCTAGTGTGTAATGGAAACACAAATACTTGTATTAATGTATAGTAGTAATATGCTTTAGTTGATGTACCTTGTTATCAATATCGTTATGCCTTATATGATAGGGTTAATGATGTGTGTACTTGGCTGTAATGCTTTGTATTTCCGATCTAATCTAATCATTTCACTAATTGAATCTATACAATAATAAACATTGGTCTCCAACACGAGTATACAAGGTTCAATTCCTTGACTTATGGTACTAGTACTTTGCTTTGTAAAGGGTTATACTAGTTCTTATGTCATTAACTAGCATAGTATTAGATATGAAAATAAGTTACCATATTATAACATACTATCCCTAATATTGCTAACAACTTAGTTTACACTATACACTTCTTAGAGAAGCTTACAACATTGGTATGAATAACTGCAACACACTGGACACATTGTTAGTATTAACACAGTTGAATTACACTTATCTCCTGCTTTCATGAATGAGATCACAAGGATCATTGTTACTAGTATGAGTTGATGGTGATCATAGATAAGCTCTTACCTGCTATGATATTAAACATTGGTCGCCAACACGAGTATACAATATTAAATATTGGTCTTCAACACCAGTATACAAGGTTTAATTCCTTGAGTTATGGTAATAATACTCTGCTTTGTAAAGGGTTATACTAGTTCTTATGTGAATAACAAGCACAATATTATTTTATGTATTGATTATGTATTACACTTAGATCCCTAATAAGATATAATGGGGTTCAATATAATGAGGTTACAATTTACCTTTATTTGTATCTCTTGTAATAAAGCTTGTGTTACTTGCATAGGTAAGCGTGTTAGTATAATCAATGGGGATCGCACTGGTATTGATCTTATTAGTACTCTTATTATCCAACTTGTATGGTATTCAATCAAAGATATGTTGATGATACTATGATTGCACTATGAACTCAATCTATAGTATAAGATAGGTATAACAAAGAGCTAATCACGTACACTCTGTATTCATGTGGGAAAAGCATAGGTTGAAATATGTGGTTAGTTATGACTATTACGTATTAGTTAAACCAATGATTGGAATTCATTACTCTTAGCTTATAGTTATGTCGATTATACAAGTCATCTAAGTGATTGCATATCATATCCGTCATTATTTGGTATGAGTAATGTAAGCTACTATACTTATGTACCTTGTGAGTTATTTCATTCTACTTATATTCTCTATCACTTAACTCTCACAATGACTCCAATGATTACCATAAGTATAAGGTAAGCATTTACTATGGAAGTGTTCATGTTCAAACCAATGGGATCAGTACTAACATAAAGTTTACATGTATAGTATGCCCCACTTTATCTGTGCTTTCCCTTGTATTCCCCTTAGCTTATTTATACAAGCCCATATGAATTGTTTGCATCCCCTATGCTTACTAGGGCTAAATTAATTTGGAGTTGTATGTGAAACCAAAGACCTGTTGGAATATCCAGCAATACTGAGAGGGGGGGTGAATCAGTATTGCATTCTTTTTCCTTTCATTAAAACAATTAGTTCAAGACACACAAATAATCAAACAACTTAGGACACAATATTTTATCGTGGAAACCTTAAAGAGAAAACCACAAACTCATACTCATTAGTAAGATGAATTTTACAAAATTGTTTATCTGCTTCTACATAAAGGATGCAACTACACCCTAGGTTTTTCCTGCTGCTTCAGACAGGGATGCTACAACACCCCATATCTTCTTCCTACTCCTACAGGCAAGGATGAAACGACACCTTGTCCTCCAGCTTCTACTGGATGGAGGCTACGACCCCCAGCAGGCTTCCTTCCAGATCTCTTTCTTTTGATATTGTCACAACTTCTTCATCTTGCTGGTCTCTGACTTCTTGCTCTGTTGCTGGATCAGAACTGCTAAAACCCATGTTTCCATATTCATTTTTTGTTTATATATTCTCCCTAATTATCCAAGCATCACACCTTTTCGAATTAGGGTCATGATCTTTCTTCATCACACCTCTTCAAATCTTTGTTCTTTTAATTTAATTATGTTTTTAAATTAATTTAATCTTCTCTTCATATCTCTTCGAATCTCAGCTTTAATTCTGTTCTTTATTAATTAATTAAATGATCTCATGCCCTTTCGAATCTCTGTTTTAATCTTTAATCTACAATTATGTTTATTAATGTTTTTAATTAAATAATTAATTAAAAACTTTATTGGCCATCTTTCATTTCATTGGTCTCTTCAATAAATAATATATTCTTATTTAAATAGTCACATTCTATTTTTATTTTTAATCAAAAACTCTATTTTATATTTCTGATTTTATTTCTGTAGCTTGCTTTTTATTCTTGTAGCTTTCTGCTTTAATAATTTTTTTACTAACTTGACAGGTTTGTATTTCGCACATGTGACTACCAGATGGAGAACTGAACTCATGGATAGATGGGAAAGTTGTCAAATACCATATCCATACCATTAGATAAATTTATCTGCACAACCACAGCCTTTGGCGTGCATTTTCCTGAGACAACTTAGGCAGATTTTCCAGTGCCGGAACAGTGCAAAAACTGCCAAAAGGCACTTTTGGAAAATTAATAAATTCATCCTCAGATACCTTTTTGACAAAATGATGGTATGGTTAGATGAAACAATCAACAATATACAATACTGTACCTTCAGAATAATTTAATCCATCAAGTAGAAATTATGGCGGGCATTTTACAGAGGCCACTTAGGCAGTTTTACCAGCAGATTTTACACTTAGACAATTTGTGCCATTTTCAAGGTGGATTTTTTATTTCACCAAAACCATGAAAAAATGTTACTAGATGATGTATAATATCTCACTAAGAACAATACAACTCATTTCACCTTCAGACTCTTCTTCATTTTCCCTAGGCGGGCATTTTACTGAACTTGGTGCAAAAATTGCCTAAAACCCTGTTTTGGAAGATACATAACTTTCACCTCAAGAATGATTAGGGAAGAATGATGACATGAATAGATAGAGAAACCAACAGAATACATCCTAGTCATGTACTACGGGAATTTACTTCAACCCATAATATATGTCGGGCATCTTTCTAAGGCTACTTAGTCCTTTTTACAAGTTTTGGTGCAAAACCCTGTTTTGACAAACCTAGAACTTTCTCCTCAGAGTTGATGAAGTCAAACTGAGACCATGAATGAATAGCCACTATAACAATCTATATCCTGGTACCATGTTGTAGGCATTCTTCTCAAACCATAAATTATGGTGGGCATTCTCTTAATGCTACTTGGACCAATTTTGACTAATTATTCCATAGTTAATTTCTTGATTTTCACCAAATTGCCATATTTCTTCAGAATGATGTCAAGATGTAACAATGACTTTCTGATAGCACCATAACACCATTAGATGTATTTTCAACTTCATGCCACATCATCATACATGCCATTCCATGTCATCATATTTGCCACATCATCATACATGCCATGTCATCACTGCTTTTGTCTTTCACTGAGTTCACCTTGCCATAATGTCCTTGGTTATTCCTTTGTCATTACTGAACTCCTTTGACATCAATGAAAACCATATCCAACATTCTCCCCCTTTGGCATTGATGGCAACACCTACACATTCTCCCCCTTTGACAACAATGACAAAGGATAACCTATTATGCCTTTACTGTAATCATCTTGATATAGAATTTCCAATCATTCTCTTTTAGACAACTGCCCTTCTTTTTCTTCACTTCCTCCAGTTAACTTGGTCTTGGTGTTGATCATCTAGTTATCATCCTTCTTTACCTTCTTATAGTAAGTCTTTGATAAGTTCATGGACTCCCCCTATCACAATGCTCCTCCTCTTGCAAACACATTTTAGTCCCCCTGAGTATATAATCCCTTCTAATGCTAGTTTTATAACTTCTCTTCTTAGGTCATGAGAATTTCATGATTTATCTCTTCATTGGTGAGTCCTTCATCTTCATCTTCCTTTCCATCATAATGGATGTCATTTTCATTTGCAACACTATTATGCTGATCATCATCATCATTGATGCTTGGAAACTGTGTTTCCTCTAATACACTACTATCTTCTCTTTTTCTCCACATCTTTCCATGAGGTACCCTGATTACTGATATTTTGTGTTCCTTGAGTTCCTTGCTTTGATCTCTTTTCTTGGTTCTGCAATCAATAGCTTTGTGACCAAACTTGTGATAGTAGTGACAATATCCATAAAATTTTCTTTTATGTTTGAGGAATTTTTTATCTTCCTGCTTCATATCTTCCATCTTCTTCCATTCGTTCTTTTGTTCTTGATCTTCTATTGAGGAATTCTTCCTTAGCTTGCATTCTCTAGCCATATGTCCAAAATTATGACAAGTGTAGCAATGGCCAAAAAATATCTGTTGGACTTTACTTGTCATTGGTCCTTTAGGTATCATATCAGTTCTACCTTTATTATGGGATAAGGGCTTAGACTTCTGACTATTCTTCTCAATTTGGCTTTTGAGTGCAGCAACATAGCTTCTTTCATTTCTGTCTTGGAGTGTAGAGGACAAATATTTTGAATCTTTTTCTTTGTCATAGCCTAATCCAGTTTTATCACTTAATGGTCTTTGGCTACTCAAGATCTCATCTAAAATCTTTGAACTGTTTTCATATTTTGACTTAATAGTTTCTTCATTGAGCTTCTTTCTAAGTTGCATAATCTCTTCTTCAAGCTTCTTTGATTTTTGCATTCTCCTTTTGAGCTGTAAAACTAGATCCTCTTCAATCGTCTTGGCCTCTTCAAGCTGGTTTTTCAAGTTACTAATGATTTGGTTTGACTGTTTGTCCTTTTTCCTGCTTTTATCAAGTTTTTCAAGAGCACTGATTGTGAAGAATCCGCAACAATTAATTAATGAAAATACACGAGACAACAGAAATATCAGAACTCATAATCGCTTTTATTGATTGCAGGCCACTTCAAGGGGGCAACCTCCTTTGAGCAAGCTCAATGCAAATAACTTCACGGTGCCTTCATTGGTCTCAACACAAACTTATATACTAGGCGCCAATACTATGGGTCAATACCATGTGTCAATACAAACCATGGGCCAATACAAACTATGGATCAACAATTACTACGGGACGACTTACAAATCATATGCATCCAACAACAATGAGACAAACTATGGATCAACAAATACTACGAGATGACTTACAAAGCATATGCATCCAACAACAATATAATAACAAAGTAAATAGAAGGGTTGACATGGGTTCCTAACATCCCCTCTCCCTTAGAAAAAGCTTTGTCCTCAAAGCTTTAGATGTGGAAATTGATGCAGAATCTGAAGGAGTGGTTCCCCTATAGCATCCTTGGGTTGCATTCCGGGTCACTGATGCATTTTGAGTTGCAGGGAGGGTTGCTTGGAAGGCTGTAGACAAAGAAGAACCATATCAGCTGTGTGAAAAGTGGGCTCAGAATGGTGTTGATCGGCTTGTTGTTTCAGTCGAATTCTTGCCATGTGAAGATGGTCCTACAGAATGAGAAGAATCTGATCGCGATGTCAAAGAACCGAGTCAATTGCCTGAGCTGGGGAGCTGCTGAGGGTGTATGGAAGAACAACTGGTGGTGCATGTCCATAGATTGCTTCATATGGTGTCCTTTTAGATGTGGTATTGTACCACTGGAGCGCTTAGAGGAAATCTATAGAAATAGTTGTCCGAATCTCTGTAGGGATGGGAAAGGGTTCTAGCAGTCCCGAAAGGAGTGTCGTTTCACCCTTGTTGAATTGGCAAGTATCACAGTCAGACACCATCTGTTGAATTGTCATGTTCAGTCCCTGCCAAAAAAGTTACATTGTTCCCGGTCATACATTTTTAGGAACCCAGAGTGCCCTGCTGATGAAGAAGCATGGAGTTCATAGAAGAGATAGCCCCGTTGAACAGATTGCAACCAATTGGAACAAGTAGAGAAATAGCTGTAAGAGAAACTGGGTCATCAAATGTGCGAGAAGGAGCATCTGCCACCATATTGTCCTTACCCTACTTGTAAGTGATCGCATAGGCATAACTCATGAGTTGGATAACCCATTTCAGGTGTGCTGGGGAGGAGACCCATTGTTCCAGGAAATTTTCCAGACTCTGGAGATTAGTCTTGATGCATAAATAATTCCCTAATAGGTATGGCTGCCACTTTTGTACTGCATGCAAAATAGCCATCATTTCCTGCTGAGATGTAGATGCGGCTAAATTATTACCGGAAAGGTCTCTTGAAGGCAACAAGCCCACTGGTTTAGCAAGGATACCTGCATATCTATCCAAGGAAGTAGGGGAGACCGTTGATGGGTGCATCTGAATGGAATGGAGTTGAGTGATGACACCATGTGAATTCTTCTTAAGGATCTTTTCCAGGCGATGTGAACTGATGATGTGGAGAGACCCTTGTTATAAGCCCTTAAATTTGTGTTGGTTCCCATTGACTGAAAACTGCATCCAAAGTTCAGCAAAATCCCATGAGATGGGGCCAAGTGTGCATAACCATTGAACGCCCAAAACCACATCACATCCGCCTAGGGACAAGGCAAACATGTCAGAGCGTAGGTTATAATCTTCTAGAGAGATACGCACATTGTGACACTTCCCCTTGAAAGGTAAGGTGCCCCCATTGGCAACCATGACTTCAAATTTGGAGCAAGGATGGACAAAACAATCAGCATGTTTCGCGATCCGAGGGTCAATGAAGTTATGAGTGCTACCAGAATCAATGAGTATTGTAAGAGGAAGCTTCTTGAAGTAACCTCTGACCCACATTGTTTGGGGGGTGGTGATGCCGGATAAATCATGGAGAGATATCTCTGGTTGTTCATCCTGAGATAGGGGGTCAATAGGTGGCTCATGAATGTTTCCCTGATCATCCATTGTATCTGGAGATTATTCACCAATTTTAGAGGCAGGTAGAGAATCCATATCCAAGAGATAGAGCTTTTGTTGAACACATCTATGTCCCTGAGTGAATTTCTCATCACAATTATAAAAAATCTCTTTTTCTCTGCATGCCTGTATCTCTATTTCAGACAAATGCTTGATAGGAGTTGGTCGAGGAGCTGGCGAGATGGGAGGTCATTGAGAACCCATATTTTGGAAGGGAACAAAAGTGGGTTTGGAGCACTGTTGGGCTGCAATATTGTCTTCTGCCAACTTAGCCAACCCTAGGACTTCCATCATTGTGTTGGGACAGAACATTTTAACCTCTGACCAGATTTCATCCTTAAGATCACTGATAAAACAACTCTTGTAGAATTCATCAGACAATCCTTCTGTGTGATTGGCTAATTTCTCAAATTCTATCTGATACTCTCTCACAGTGCCACTTTGACGAATTTTAGTGAGTGCTTTGGTGAAGTCATCAAAAGCACTAGGACCAAATCGTTGCAAAAGGAGTTGGCAAAAATTTATCCATTTTGGCTCGTCATGAGCCTTGATGTACCAACGGTACCATTGAAGGGCTTCTTGTTCCAAATGAAAGGATGCAAGTGGAACTTTTTGGACATCAAAAGTATTATGTAGACTAAAATACTGTTCTGCATGATAGATCCATCCAGTCGGATCAGTACCATTGAAGCAAGGAAATTCAAGCTTCGAACCACGGGAATTGCTGGAAGATGAGAACCCATTGGCTGTAGAAGATTCTTGTTGTTAGTTATTGTACATGGATGAATGTTGAAGATGGAAGCTAAGAAATTTTTCATCCAGATCTTGGAGTTTGGTTTGGATGGCTGCAAGTGCTTCCTCCATAGTTTTTTCTCTTGCGCAGGTGACAACCATAACCAGGATTTTTTTTTTTTGGGGGGGGGGAATGGATAGAAAAACACAAACAAAAGCTTATTTAGTAAAGGGAAATTTGGATTTGGGAAAAAATCGGATGGGTAATTGGGGTTTGACTAGGTTTTGGACACTTTATGATGGACAGGGAAGCAAAAAATGGGGATTTCAGAAGTAGGGTGAAAGAATGAGAAAATTTGTCAAAGAGGGACAAAGAAGCAGAAATAGGGAATGAACAAGGTGGCAAAATTTGGAGGCGAGTCGGTGAAAATTGAAGAAGTTATGGCAAACCCTAAAAATAGACAAATGTGAGATTTCTGGCTTTGGGAAGTAGAATTTGGGATAAGGTCCTTAGGAATGAAATACGCAGAATGGGATTGCAGGGGTGTCCGGGAAGTTTCAGGGGAAACGGAGTTAAAACAAAGGAGATATGGCGAAAAAACCAAATTTTTTACTTTTTTTTTTTGGAATGGATCTGGATCTACAATGACGCGGGAGTGATTGGCAACAAATGGATCTGAAAAGATGCTGAATGGATCGAAAATGGCTAGATCTGAAATGAATTTCAGAATGGATCTAAAATGGCTTTCAGAATGGATCTGAAATGGTTGTATATGAAACAACGCGGAAGTGATCGACAACAGTTCAGCTGAAGATAGATATGGACCCCAGCCCAGGTATGTGTGGCTTCCTAATGGTTCAGGGTTTCACTCAGCCACCAATGCTGTCTGACGGCTTGCGTATTGGGGCAGTACCCCTCACTCCATGGCTCAGGTAAAATTGATAACCGCTTTGCCACAAACGAAAGCTCTTGGTTTACCTCACGGGTGGGAACTAGTTAATCAGGTAGGGGTCGTTGCCCTTTTCGCTGGCAGGTCCTCTCAATGGCCAGCTACTTCGGGGTTCCTGTGGTACTCCTCACAATGAGTTTTAGGGCTTATTCCCAAGTACTTCCCACAGTTAAGCAGATAGGGATTATTCCCAGATCTGAAGCTGCAATAGATGCGAAAAAAAATTTGGTAGAAATTTCACCCAACGAGCCCAAGAAAGTGCTCTGATACCAGATGTGAAGAACTTGCAACAATTAATTAATGAAAATACACAAGATAGCAGAAATATCATAACTCAGAATCGCTTTTATTGATCACATGCCACTTCGAGGGGGAAACCTCATTTGAGCAATCTCAATACAAATAACTTCATGGTGCCTTCATTGGTCTCAACAAAAAATTATATACTAAGTCTAGGCGCCAATACCATAGGTCAATACCATGGGTCAATACAAACTATGGGCCAATACAAACTATGGATCAATAATTACTACAGGATGACTTACAAAGCATATGCGTCCAACAACAATAAGACAAAGTATGGATCAACAAATACTACGGGATAACTTACAAAGCATATGCGTTCAACAACAATATACTAACAAAGTAAATAGAAGGGTTGACATGGGTTCCTAACACTGATTAACTCATATCTTAGATCTACTTCTCCTTCTTCCATTGATTCATCATCTTGAGCTTGGGCTTCTAATCCCATAAATAGAATCTCTGTTTCTTCATCTTCACTTGTGTCTTCGTCTTCACTATCTTCCATGATGTAAGAAATCTTCTTTTTGTTTCTTGTTTTTCCCTTTTTGAACTTCCTTGAGACTTCTTTCTCATCACTTCCATTTTGTTTAGGATAAGGACATTTTGTAGCAAAGTGCCCAATTATTCCATAGTTAAAACACTTTAGAGGTAGCTTTCCCTTGTACTTTCTAGTACCTCTCTCAAGCTTCCTGATGAAAAAGGGATTCTTCATCATCTGAATTTCTTGATTGGTTCTTGGATAAGATTTTAAATGTTTCTTCTTTCTTTGATTGTCCATCTTTTCCTTTTCTCATCTCGTAGGCAGTGAGGATCCCATGTAGTTCATCTACTGTCATGTCTTTAAGATTATCTCATTCTTCTAGAGCAGATACTTTTGAGTCATACTTCATTGGAAGGGTTCTTAGTACATTGTCCACTACTTCTTGCTCCTCTAGTTCTCCTCCAAGGCCTCGAATAGCATTGACAATTTCATCTACTCTTAAAAGATGTTCTGCAATATTTTCTTCCTCTTTCATTTTTAGGCTTTCAAACTGTCCTTTGTATGTCTGAAGTTTTGCATGTTTGACTTTGGATGCTCCTTCATAGACAATTTTTAATTTATCCCAAGCTTCTTTGGTTGTTGTGCATTGCGTGACTTTCACAAACACTGAGTTTGTTAATCCATTTAGGATTGCATTCAGAGCTTTTGAATTGGCCTCATATTGGTCAAGTTCTTCTTGGTATGTAGGTAGGTTGTCTCCTATATTATACTTCTTTTCAACTGCTCTCCAAACCTTCCATCCAAGAGCCATTAGATGACACTTCATTCTTGCACTCCAGTATGCATAGTTACTTCCTGTGACCAGTGGAGGTCTGTTGGAAGCTAATCCTTCCTGCTGATCCATTGTGGTCTTAATGAGGATCTTCCTTCTAGTGGTTAAATTGTAGTGAAGGATCATGCTCCGATACAACTTGTTGGAATATCCAGCAATACTGAGAGGGGGGGTGAATCATGTCATGTCCAAAATTTGGCATTGGGTCACAATGGCCTAATCACATTGGCCCTATTCATTAGAGTTTGTCAAATTGATGCTAAAGGTCAAATAATTGCCAAGGACGAAAATTACTAGTTTCCTAGGTTTGGGGTGGAAGCTTTGGGATTTGGAATAATGGGGATAATAAATGATGTTTGAACATTAGAATGGCACAAATATTTAATGAAGGGGCTAAATAAATATATACAAGTGAAAATCAAGGTGGAATTTGATCATGAAGACACATGGAGGAAGTGGGACCCACATATGGCTAGATTTCCCCACTACACTTGGCATCATTCTCTCACCAATTCGAATTCAAGGTGAATGGTAACATACTTGGGGGAGTCCAAAAGGTATTATTCATGGCATGAATTATCCAAGGTCGAAATATAGAGGAAGAGTAACTCCCATGGAAGAGGAAGAGGCAATTTGGAGCTAGTGAGACACTTGGGCTAGATTCCCTAGCTCTATAACAACAATGATGAAGATGCTATGACACCCATGACACAAATCAGACCTGAAGGTTGACATATGACATATATGACATGTCAGGGATAAAACTATACTCCAAGAGGGCGCTCAAGGGTGTTAGCGAAGCTAAGATGCTTCCACATGTGATTTAGTGGAAGTGGGAGACTAGGAATTGGTGTACAAGTGGTGTTCTTTGGAATCTCTTCCCAACTTGAGTTGGCATGAGTCTCTTGGAAGGAATTCGACCCATGGAGGAAATTAGAACTTTATAAATGCCAATAAAAAATAATGAAACCATATTTTTGATCATTTGTAGAATTTGCAATTGCATTTGTGAAGAGGGAGAGCTAGTGGATGACTAGTTTCTTGCCTTAGCCAATTTTGAGGGCGAAAGATTCTCATCCAAGTTGGTAATTGGAAAGGCCATTTAGACCTTTCATTTGAAGTTTTAATGGAGTCTTTATTTGCAGGTGTAAGCTACAGGGCATATCATAATTTCTTCTATTGCAGCTCACTCCTTCAACCATTTCCAGTTTTGATGGCATATTCTTGATCCTTGAGGGAGGGCATTTTTGGTGAGCTATTGTACTATTTGGGGGAGATTCTAATGCCCCATTTATTTTTTAATATGAATTAAATACTATGTTATTCATCTCCATAAAGTTTCAGGTCGAAATTCCAAGTAGAAATGTATAAATCTCAATTTTAATGAAAGAACAGTGCCATTTCCCCACTACCTTGTTGTGAATCAATGTAATGCTGATGATTTCGAATGAATAGATGATTCTATGATATATTTGTGATCAATATACTGCCATGGATGTCTTCTACAAGTTTCATGTACTGTACTTGAGCATTTGAAGTATTTTTACTCAGTTTAATTGCATTGGGAGAAGAAATAGTGCCATTTCCCCAAGGGTCGAATTGGTGATTTTTGCAGTTGAATGGGAGAGGGTTGGAACAGATATAATAATCAATTAATGGTGCAAATGAGACCTTAATAACATCCTTAATACATTCCCTACCTCTTTTCAGAAATTTGAGTGGGTTTGGAGGCATTTGGGAAGCCATTTTCAGTACTTACCCAGGGGGATTTGAACCCCAAATTACTAGTAAAATTGCATACTTGGTACATAATCTTAAGAGAGTTTGTAGAGGTCTTTTGGTGGCCATATTTCATCCCTTAACATAATATTCAAGTCCTAATATCATTCATACATCTTACTTGAATATTTGAAGGCATTTGGAGTCAATTTGAGACCTAGAGACCAATACTAGTAAAAGGGAAATCACTAGTAAAGTTACCTACATTGACCAGAATTGAAAGAGGATTTGCAGAAGTATTTTAAAGGTCAAAAGGAATCAATGAGACACATATTTATGTTCTAATATCATTCATATATATTCTCAGAAGATTGGGGATCATTTGGGGCAAATTTGGGACCTAAAGATCAAAACTAGTCAAAGGTCGAACTAGGGAAAAAAAGTGGAAAATTGTCATTTTAATAAATTCCTAACAAGGGACATTACAAATCAATATTGCATTCTTTTTCCTTTCATTAAAACAATTAGTTCAAGACACACAAATAATCAAACAAGTTAGGACACAATATTTTATCGTGGAAACCTCAAAGAGCAAACCACAAACTCATACTCATTAGTAAGATGAATTTTACAAAATTGTTTATCTGCTTCTACAGAAAGGATGCAACTACACCCCAGGTTTTTCCTGCTACTACAGAAGGGGATTCTACAACACCCCAGTTCTTCTTCCTGTTGCTACAGGAAAGGATGCAACGACACCCTGTTCTCCATCTTCTACTAGATGAAGGCTACGACCCCCAACATGCTTCCTGCCTGCCCTAGCACCACCCTGCCACCCTATTCTTGGTTTGGCCAATCTTCCAGATCTCTTTCTTTTGATACTGTCACAACTTCTTCATCTTGCTGGTCTCTGACTTCTTGCTTTGCTGCTGGATCAGAACTGCTGAAACCCATGTTTCCATATTCATTTTCTATTTATATATTCTCCCTAATTATCCAAGCATCACACCTTTTCGAATTGGGCTCATGATCTTTCTTCATCACACCTCTTCAAATCTCCGTTCTTTTAATTTAATTCTATTTATAAATTAATTTAATCTTCTCCTCATACCTCTTCGAATATCATCTTTAATTATGTTCTTTATTAATTAATTAAATCATTTCACGCCCTTTCGAATCTCTGTTTTAATCTTTAATTTACAATTATGTTTATTAATGTTTTTAATTGAATAATTAATTAAAAAAATTATTGGCCATCTTTCATTTCATTGGTCTCTTCAATAAATAATATATTCTTCTTCAAATAGTCACATTCTATTTTTATTTTTAATCAAAAACTCTATTTTATATTTTTGATTTTATTTCTGTAGCTTGCTTTTTATTCCTGTAGCTTTCTGCTTTAATAATTTTTTTACTAACTTGACAGGTTTGTATTTCGCACATGTGACTACCAGATGGAGAACTGAACTCATGGCTAGATGGAAAAGTTGTCAAATACCATATCCATACCATTAGATAAATTTATCTGCACAACCACAGCCTTTGGCGTGCATTTTCCTGAGACAACTTAGGCAGATTTTCCAGTGCTAGAACAGTGCAAAAAATGCCAGAAGGCACTTTTGGAAAATTAATAAATTCATCCTCAATTACCTTTTTGACAAACTGATGGTATGGTTAGATGAACCAATCAACAATATACAAGATTGTACCTTCAGAATAATTTAATCCATCAAGTAGAAATTATGGCGGGCATTTTACAGAGGCCACTTAGGCAGTTTTACTAGCAGATTTTACACTTAGACAATTTGTGCCATTTTCAAGGTGGATTTTTTATTTCACCAAAACCATGAACAAATGTTACTAGATGATGTAGAATATCTCACTAAGAACAACAAAACTCATTTCACCTTCAGACTCTTCTTCATTTTCCCTAGGCGGGCATTTTACTGAACTTGGTGCAAAAACTGCCTAAAACCCTGTTTTGGCAGATACATAACTTTCACCTCAAGAATGATTAGGGCAGACTGATAAACCTGTGTGTTACTATAAGTTCATATTGATTCGATTCCAATCATATCACATAGTAGTAGCATATGCTATTCAATATAATAACAACATTGAGTGACAACTGTAAGCATAATTAACATGACATATATAATTCAAGGGTATTAATTCAATATAACACATATGTACATGAGTTTTATAAGCTGTTTTATATACAACGAAAAAGAGATAGGATTTTGTTCTAATGGTCTTGCATATTTCCTAAATTGTTTGTTTCCCCTATGCTTACCAGGGCTAAATTAATTTGGAGTTGTATGTGAAACCAAAGACCTGTAGTAATATGGCATATCCTATGTGTTAGTGTAAGTTCATATTGGTTTGATTCCAATCAGATCACATAGTAGTAGCATATGCTATTCAAGATAATAACAACATTGAGTGTCAACTGTAAGCATAATTAACATGACATATATAATTAAAGGGTATTCATTCAACATAACACATATATACATGAGTTTTATAAGCTGTTGTATATACAATGAAAAAGAGATAGTCTTTTTTTCTAATGGTATTGCATATTTCCTGACAGTCTTAACATAGTTTGAAAAAGCTTTCTGTTCTGCCAACTAAATTCTATATCTAAATCCATGGGATTATAGCTTCTCACAAACTGTCCTACCAAAATTACAAAAAAAATTGTTCATAATATCTAACTAAAAGTATTGTATCTCTAAAGCCCTGGGATTATATCTTCTCACAAACTGCCCTACCAAAATTACAAAAAAATAGTTCATAATATCTAACTAAAACTAGAACCATGGAATCTTGTCTTCCAACTTGATTTGAGAAGAAGAAGATGATGAAGCTTCAACCTCCTCCTTCCCTTTCAACTTCCTCTTTAATTCTACAACTTCTTTCTCTAAAATGTCCACTCTAGCCTTCATATCTTCAGCATTGTTCTCCTGCTGGTTTGCTCTGTTTGTCAACAGGTCCAGTTGCAACTGAAAATTTCTTCTCTCCTGCAACCACTTTTTCTCATCCTCCTCTTTCCATTCTTCCCTGTGACGCTATCTGTTTCTCCCATCTTACTCCATCCAGTTGACCCTTCGGATAATCCTTCGAACACTTCTATTGAGATTTCAGACTCCACAGTCAGCATAGAAATAGTTTTCACGCAAATCTTCTTCTCTATCCATTTTATTTATGAAGAGATGAAGGAACCCTCTGTTTCTAATTCCTTGGAATACAAGGTAGATCTCTCCCTATCCATCAGCGACTTGATTTGAAAATAAACCCCCTCTTCCTTCCATAATATATAAACCCGTACCATTATCTACTCCATAATTACCATTTATGGCCATCCAAATCAATTTACCTCTGCCAAAAGTGCTCTTGTACCATCCAATAGTAATTAAACCCCATATTCCTTCCATAATATATGAACCTAGACCATTAACTACACCATGATTACCATTTATAGCCATCCAAATCAATTTACCTATGTCGAAATTTATCCTATACCATCCAACAATTCACTTGAGTCGATGACGTAGGACATGACCAATATATGCGTGAGAGCGGGTCACGACAATGGTTGAGGAAATCCTTCCATTGTTCCCAATTTCTTCCATCATTTTCCAATACATGCACGAAATCTTGGATGTACAAATGCAGTGACTTGGCTCTGTAACCAATTTAATGTGAAGTGAAACCACCACCTTTAGCTTGGCATCCTTGGTTCCCCCCACGTGTATCTCCCAAATCCTTATGCCGGCGGCTGGTGGGAAGGGACAAATCCAATGTTCAAAGTTATTCATACCGGTTTTGGGAAGGACTTTAGCACCCCGACTATGAATTTGATCAAGCACAATAGACTATGAATTTGAAGGTTCAAGTGGTAATTATATATTTGTGTTATGGAAAACTAGCTTGAGGATGTATTTGGTTATATGATTCGTGGGACTTTTATTCAGATAATAGTGCTAAGAAAAGAGGATGCATTATGTGGCAACATGAAACAAGGAATTGTTGTTGAATTTTTTACCAAGCTTGAAAGAAAAAAAAGTATTCCTAGTTTGGGCACAAAAGAGGTTGTTATCTTTAGAAACTTGAATGCATATGTTACACTTTGTATAAGTAGCAACTTTACACACAAATAGTAGAAAATTTAGAGTATCTAAAATGTGGTGGGAGTTGTCGACAAAGGATCAACATCAATATTGGTTTGAGGTGCATGTTCCTTCACCCACCTACCAGGAAATTGCATCTTTGCATGAGGTGCATGTTCATTCATGTATAAAGTTCAAGGATAAGTACTTGTTTGAGCACTTTCACGATATTGTTTGGGTTGAATTCCTAGTAAATTTATATGGCTGGTTAGAAAGACTCACAAAGTAGATTCGTCATTGGTTTCCTTGGTCAAAAATTGAATGGACTACTAAGAATTTCTTAAATATCCAAAAATATGACCATGAGCTTGACACAAATTCTCAAGTTCTAGGTTAAAGGTCAAAATTCCACTAATCTTTGACAAGAGCCATACAATGTTTTGAAGAAAATATCACATGGAAGATAGCACATCTAGGTCCTATGGATAATGCATGTAAAATTTCCTTGGAAGAAGAGCTTAAAAAAATTCAAGCAGAGTTTAATAGGTGTTGTGCATAATGCACGCTAATTTACAAGGCCATTGCGATTGCTCCAAGAGGGGTTTATGTGAGAATGAAACCAAGGAAGCATAATTTTACAAAGAAAAAATGAGAAATTGAGTTGCATGTTGAGCATCAACATCAAACTTTGGAGCGATGGGAAACACACTGTGCTACGAAATGCCACAAATGTATGAAGGTAACCCCTTTCTACACTAAGGCAGATGCCTCAATATAAGGGTGAAATTCAGATCTCTTAGTTATCTTCATGGCATATTTTAGACTTCACAAATGTTTCAACTAGCATAAAACATGGGCATGTCATATATGTTTTGCAAGCAAGTAACATCAGTACCCTACCCCTAGAAAATATCCTCCAAAACACCATTCCTAGTTTATAGTCAACTGATTTACTTAGGTCTATAAAAGATCACTTCAGAGGTTTCCATATCAATCCTATGGAGGGATTTGCATACATAGGGTTTTCTCCTAATTAAGAGATTCAATACTGCTGCACAAAACCAGTCCAATTACACCCCTATCATCAATGATAAAACCATGCCAAACACTCCCACATACCTACTTGAAAGAAAAACATAGAATTGGTGATTGAAATGATTGTGTGCTACTGTCTTTTATTGTTCATGAATACAGTTGTTTCATGCCATGAAATCCTGATATAACCCTTGTTTCATCCACTGTAATCTATGTCAAATACTTGGACATTACATAAAAGAAAAGTTTAAGGTAGCCTCAATATGTTACCATGGTATGCTTCCTTAAGTTAGTTGGTGTGAAAAAATTATTCCAAGCTATGTACTAAAATGATGACTGTGACCCAAACTCAAGAAGTCATTTCTACTAGCAATGACTTTAAGTGCTTTTTGGGTTTTCTATAGGATGGACATATTACTTTTATTGCTAGTATATGCTTTCAAAATCCATGCCAAGATACTATCTAAAGGACTACTATGGGGTAGTATATTGTTGTTCACAAAATTTGGGACAAAAACATAAACTATTTTCCCTTACATCCTATGGAGTTCACCCTTTCACTGCTATGACATGGCCTCTTTCTACACAAAATGCATATATTGATAGAACATTTTTGATCCCATTGAGAATTTCCAAATTTGGATTGGTCCAGGGAATATATTTACCATTAAAAGGTCACTTGCTCCATTATGAAACGAAGCTCATGCAAGAGCAACTCAATCCAATTAGCTCTAGAATTCCATTGCACATGGGGCATTCCTCCATTGGCCTATAGACCATATGACCAACACTATTTCTATACTTGAAATACCATTAATGAGTTCTTTACACACATATTACAATTTCAAGAATCTCACAATGTAATACCATCTAGAAATCATAGACTCGTCTAAGCTAGATGCATCCTAAATATTATCACAAAGTATCTCGTGCATCTCATCCACCTAAACATTCTCTTTCAGATTACTCACTAACTCTTCAAAGTCCTCAGTAGTTTCCTACTTGATCAACTAACTGTGAGTTTGAGGTTCCCCCCTAGTCTTTTTCTCTTGGGGTCTCCTCCTTCAACCTTCGACTTATTTTGGACCATGTTAATATCATCCATGAGGGATCCATGCACATTTGGTCCCTGAAATCACACCCAATTATTTAATTATCCAAAGAAAAAACATTAATTTCCTTCTATAGTTAAACTACAAGGAACTTCAACATGCCTCCATGTTGATAAAACTTCTAGGTGCTCAACAAATTGAATCAATCATAACATAATCTACTTCTAAAAAATTAGATTGAGAAAAAAACTATATTAAGAGAAGTGATTCATAGAATCATAGAATATTTATCCTTCACCCTCATTCTTCTTTAGCAAATTCAATATAGGTCATTTCCATCCTAAGATTTGTCTTCCTCTCCCTTTACATTCTTTCTTTGCAACTAGATTGTTTCTTTAAAATCACATACAAACATACTAATAAGCTATACTATGAAAATGCATAAAAAATAGTTATTATGGTGTAATGCATGTTATTTTGTGAGCTTCGTGTTCCTCATTTGGTTGTTTGGCTCCATTTAGTTATTAATTGGAATTGGAAAACAATTATTCCCATATCCACCTTCTATAAGGAATCTAGGTCATAGGTTCAAAACTATTTGCAGGGAAGGGTCTTCAAAGAGTGGTGGTGCTAAGATTGAGTCCCCTGAAGAAGAAGATGGCATGGAGGGCATCTCGACTATGCCATCTGTTAGAAAAATAGGATTGCAGAGCAATAACAATAAATAGAATGCAAATATAATCACACAAACACATTACAAAAGAGACACCAATATCTCGTGGTTCACCAAAAATGGGCTACGTCCACACTGAACTTGCCAGTCCTTATTATTATACCGTCCAGTAAAGTGAAGGGATACAACCTGCAGCACAACCGCTGCACTTCCTCTTCACTATCTCACAGTCTCTCTTCTGATATCAGAGATCTTTACAATGCATAATCCCTAATACATCAACCCTAGCCATATTACAATGTCTTTCTTTTATAAGGGAAATACAATGGGAAAATACCACAGGTTACCCAAAACCATGGGCTCGTAAACTATTGGCGAAAACAACCTCAACACCCCCCCGGACCCCCTGGGGATCGTGCCGGGATCATAACCAAACCTGGGGTTCAAACATGGCTGAATCATCATCTATGAGACTGGAATATTAGGCTCCACAACCAACACCATCACCTTTAAAGGCTGTTAATTTTAAGTCTGCATAAAGAAACAATAACAAAAAGTAGCCTTAGGTATTAGAATTCTATAGAAAGGGATTTATTTTAGAGTTTGAATAGATCACTGAGGGAGTGCGCAATGATGAATCATATATAAATTTATTACCATATGAATTATTTGTAGAGTACCTAGCAAGGTCTCCAATATCATCATTATATGCCCCCATGGTTGTTATTCACAGATGGTATAGTATTATCAAAATCAAAGGAAGATTATGATCTTCACAAGAAGAATGGGAGATTGGAGATTTGATATATGTGTTTGGCAACGCAAGACATCATGGTCTTGCTTCGATTGTTTGCAACAAAAAAATTATATTATGGATGAGAGGCTTCCTTTCTCTTGTAATGAAAATTATGTGTGGGGATGAATTGTTGATGTATTATATATCTTTTCAAAATTTAGTCATGTATTCCCATCTTGCAATTTTGAGTATAAGATCTTCATTGTAGGTGCAGTAACTACCACTAACTTTAAAAATGGTGGCCTTCATTGCACCATAGAGTGTGATGCATAGACTATGTATGTGTTTCATAGGGAACTCGTAATATGCCCAAGGAAGAAATTTCTTGTTGTGTTATTTCTAGTAGGATTTATGTCGTTGGCCCGACTCTTTGAGTAGAGATGCTTGTAGGGAATCCATTTTTTGATCGGGATTTATGCAGGAACGAAATAAGATAGCATATACAGAATCAAATACAGAGATATATTGCAAATGACACAGTGATACAGTAAACACATATTCTATTAAATAGCGGAAATAGAACAGACTGTAAAATACAATAGCTAGAATGGTGGTAGCTATCTCTGAGAAGAGATGTGGCCGCTATGCTCATTCGTGCCAAGATGATTACAAAGAGAGGCCGAAAGGGCCTATTTATCATAAGCATGAGGTAAAGAATCCCAAACATCCAAAAACCTAACCCTAGAAGATGAACCATCATAAAGTTTGCGGCCCCAAGGTGGTTAGTTGAATAGTCAACTTCTCGAGGTCAAAACTTTTGCATACGATCTCCGTTTCGGGCGCTCGGTAGCCTGTTGGAAAGGTCTATCCAAGATTTACAACTTTCGACTAGGGCCCAATGTATGTCATTGGCAACCATATGGTCCCCCAAATTGCCAAAAAAGGTCGTTTAGGGCCTCAAAACGGCCCTGAAAGTTTAGGACCCGAAAAATCATAGAAAAATTACTAGAAAATTGGCAAAATGGGAAATTGTTTTGAGCCAGTGGAATAGGTGGGTGGCCACCGATATCCATCTGGATCATTTTTCATGCAAATGAATATGTTGTTGATCTTGATTTATGGAAACTGATTACAAATATTCCTAGAAAGAGATATGGTTGCTTGGGTGTTCTAGTGGATGGGATTTTTTTATGTAAACATAAGACTTAAGTTTGGTAAAAAGAATGGTTTCTCATTGAAACCTTATTATTATATGGGTTATATGGATTCATATGACCCCAATACAAATACTTTCCTCAAAACCAAGGCCTTTCCTCCATTACAACCTTTGTGGAAAGCAAAGCAACGACCCATTTTTTATGTGAAGAAGAGATAATAATTTTACCATCAATGAAACCCAATCAGGCACCAATATTTTTAATGCATGACTATATATTATCTTGTGAGGTTATTGCCAAATATTTTTTTTCTCTTGACAATTTTGTGAGGTCAATTTTTGTGAGAGTAGTCCCATGAAAGTACTAATATTGACCTTATGGCAACAGACATATGAAAATTTCTTACAATTTTTGGGAAACCACATATGGGAGGGTGTAGTGTGCTTAAGTTAACTCTAATGAATGTGATAAGCCACCTAATATTATAGCTTCTCAAAGAAAGAATGAGCAATGTAGTAAAAGTTCTCAACAAGAGTTACTAGTCAAAGATTGATACCTAGTTCTCCATCCAGATTATGAAGTCGGTCCACTTTTTGCTTTGTAAAATTTATTTTTCAAATGGTGTTGGATGCCGACCATATTTTTCCTCCTGTAAAAAAATGGAACATGGACTAGTTAAACTAATTATTATGCAATCATTTACCTTTTTCTAGGAATTAAAAAATATCATTTCACACAATAACTATAATTACAAATGTATAGATCAAGGCATGTAGACTTTTTTTACCACTGTGATGCATGGCACAAATTTTGGCAAGCCTAGCCTTAGAGGCCTTGTCCTGAAACATATACCAAATTAGTTTAACTATGCACAAATCAAATATAAAAATCGTTTAATAAGTTTGATATAATATTATGAGAAAATTCAATTACCTGGGTACTTTCCTCACCGGACTTCCTCTGTGCATCTGACTTCTCATATACTTTTACAAGTTCTTTCCACACTTTAAGATTTACATAAATTGGCCTTTTTCTAGCCTTTGCTTGGGAGAGATTTTTTTTATCTTCTTTGTTTGGTTGCACTGAAATCTCTTGCAATTTTGATACATTTGTTTTTTTTCCTTATTTATAGACCAACCTGTTCCAAATTCAGTCTCCATGTCATGGATAACTTCTTTTTGCAGGTGCATTGGTATATTTGAGAATGGAAAATGTAGATGGTCTTTGAATTGTTGAAGGCATGAATCCTTCAACCTGTTCAGAAAAACGTTTCCAGTATCTGACATTCAGATTTCCCCTGAAACCATGTTGTATTCTATCTTTGTATTGTAGCTTCCAATGCAATATGTAAAAGATGCCATAGTGGAAGAAGTCTATGTCTCAGGAGTGGCTGGGACAGTAGAAGTCTCTACTACCTGTTCCACATTTTGAGATTTTATTGTTATTGATTTCCTTCTGGATCTTCTGCTCGATCCAGGAGTGGATGGGGAATCAATTGATTCCCTTTGACACGGTTGTTTTGGTTTCAATGTTTTAGGGGTTTTAATAGATCGTTTTTCTATGTATATAGCGAGTGTTTTGAAATCCACACCATCCATATTGTTCACTGCCTCCATCCCCAATATGGAATCCAATTCCTCTTTATCTTGGTCAAGCTCATTTTCCTATATATATAGAAAAAATATAGCTCATTTTAAATTTTGGAAAAAAAACTAAATATTTGAAACACTTAGAAATCAATAAATTGACAAACTTACCTCATTGTGTCCAGTGTCTACTCCCTTGCTTCCTCCTCCCTTTTCTACCTTGATGATACTTGACATTCTTAGGCAACCCAGGGAAAATTATTTGCGTCTAGTCTGTGGAGGAAAACCAAAGAGACACTGCTAGGGAAGTAGAGGGCGAATCTCTACCCTATATTTCACGTTTTTGACAAACAAGTCGAATTTAAATAGCAGTGGTGGGGATAAAAAGCCTTTTTTGGGTTGCAATATTGTTATTTGCTCGACGCTAGTATTCCTAGAAGCTCGAATCGTGAGTCTGTGATGGGAATTAGCCTGATACTCCTAATCTCGACTAGTGGAGCTCCAGGGTGGAGGTTTGAAATTTCCCTAGCTAACGAGATTCTATTTGGGTAAAAAATATTGTTATTTTCTCTACGGTGGTATGCCTGGAAGCTCAAATCATGGGTGTAGGCTGGGAATTAAATCAACATTGTCTCAGCTGCTTCCAAGTTCCACTGGTGGAGCTATGGGGAAGAAAGTTGAAATTTTCCTGTGCTAACAAGCTTATAGTGGGTCGCAATATTTTTATTTCCTCTACAGTGGTCTGGCTGAAGCTCGAATTGGTGGTCCTATGTTGGGAATTAGCCCAATATTTCCTCGAGCGCTCTTAAGTTTGACTAGTGGAGCTCCGGTGTTGGTATGTTGGATATAAAACCTGTTCAATGTTTAAAGGTTTTGTCCAGCGGGATTTTTTAATTTTTATTTTGTTTCATCAGTTAGCGCTATAGTCGGTACAATTAATGCTGACTACAATGTTGTTTTTTGGCCCTAAATGTAACCTTGTTGGGGTGCTAAATTCGACGCAAACTACGCCCCATTTTGTAATGATTTTTAATCTTAAACTGCGCGGAGTTCGGGCCCTAAATGTCCACACCCTAGGGCCATAATAATTTCAACAATATTATTTGTTAGTTTTTCAGAAATTTCAATTTGATCTAGGATCTTAACTGAGAGAATAACATGTACAGCATATCTACAGCATATCTACGGCATATCAATCATGGACACAATAATGCAAGCACACAAGAGACACTGAGTTTCACCCGGGAAAACCAAGAAGGTGAAAAACCCCGCAACTTCCTCAGAGATAGATAGAGCAATGATACAACCAAAGTACAAGAGACAGTCTTCTCCTAGCAGATGATCCTCCTCCTCACAAGTGTGCCACTTTCTGAGAGAGATAGAAGTGAGTAATGAGTGATCAAATAGAGATCTCCCAATCTCTATTTATACTTGTCCTATCCTGCCCAATAAACTAATGGAGCCGACTTGTCTAGTTTAGCCTAATAACCCATGGTTAACTTAATCTGGGCCGACCCCACACTTGGTGGTCTAATAACCCATTTACCCACATGACTCATACAGAGCCGACCCCATCAAGTATAAGTTACGACACTTATAATATAAATGATGACACTTCCATATAGAGGAATAATAACATCTCTATAGGAATACAAACACTTCCGTATAGAGGAATAATAACATCTCTATAGCAATACAATACACATGGGTAAAATACATTCCGAAGTTACATATACATCAACACTCCCTCTTAACTAGGAAGGTATTTCTCGACACAGATTTGCTAGCAGAAGTCTTCTTCTCTGGATCATCATCAATGAATCATCATCCTCGAATCATCGTCATCATCACTGCTGCTGCTATCTCAATCAATCTCTGAATCTACTCGTCATAGGAATTTCTATAGAGCCAGTCCTTTTTCATACTGGATGTAGGCCCACCACTTGCAAGTCTTCATCATCACTGGCCATACTATGGAATCCTCAGGATTTATTACGTGCGTCACAAAACCTCAAAAGAGCATCCCAGGATGTTACGAGCACACAGCTCTACCTGTCGGATCTCCCAGGGATGTATTATATGTGACCCCACCACAAAACCTCGAAAGAGCATCCCAGGCTATTACGGGTGCACAACTACGACCTATAGGATCTCCCAGGGCTATATTATGTGTGGTCACCACAAAACCTCGAAAGAGCATCCCAGGCTGTTACGGGCACACAGCTCCGACCTATAGGATCTCCCAGGGTTGTATTATATGTGGTCATGGAAAAACCTTGAAAGAGCATCCCAGGATGTTACGGGTACACAAATCCGACCTATAGGATCTCCCAGGGCTGGAATATATGCCATAGGACAAAACCTCGAAAGAGCATCCCAGTATTGATTACGAGCACACAGCTCAACCTATCGGATCTCCCAGGGCTGGAGTATATGTCCTCCAAAGCAAAACCTCGAAAGAGCGTTTTCCAGATATCACAGGGCCACATTACATGCCATAGGCAAAACCTCGAAAGACTATATGCAAACCTCCCAGGGATGGATTATATGCTTATCTGCACAACCTGTTCCACGGCCACAAAGTATCAACCTGATACTCACCAGACATCATCCTGATGTACTCATGATCATCTTGATCATCATCACTGCATCGTCCTGATGCATGTCATCTGGAGCAACATCCTGAAGTTCATCATCCATGATCATCTTGATCATACAATGCATCCACCTGATGCATACACAGTATCTGCCTGATACATATCATCATACATGATCTACCTGATCATACAATGTATCCACCTAATACATATACAAATACATGACCCACCTGATCATACCTGATACATATCAACATAAATGATCGACCTGATCATACAATGTATCCACCTGATACATACACAGATACATATACATGATCCAACTGATCATATCCAACATCCAACATGATGCATATACATACAAATGATCCAACTGATCATATCCAGCATCCAACATGATGCATATACATACAAATGATCCAAATGATCATATCCAACATCCAACATGATGCATATACACATGAATGATCCAATTGATCATAACAAGCATCCAACATGATGCATACATACATATAAATGATCCAACTGATCATATAGAGTAGAAACTCGAACATCATCCTGATGCTCATCATCCAGCGCTTACATCCACAGCCATGGGAAGGATCCTCCTCTCATCATGCTTGGAATGGCTCCAGCAAATGTGTCCATCACTTCTTCCTTGAAGTGTCATTAATCTGAAGAACACCAAGCCTCTATTTGAAGTACTCGAACTTCACTCTGGCTAGTGGTTTCTTCAGCACATTTGCAATCTGCTCGTCCATCGCAACATATAGGAGTTTCACTGCTCCTCTTTGCACCATATCCCTGATATAGTGATATTTGATCTCAATGTGCTTCGACCTGTCGTGGAACACCGGGTTCTCAGACAGCTTCACACAACTCTGGTTATCATAAAAGATACCAGTATCCTCCAGTGGGAGATCAAATAACTCAAACAGTAGCTTCCGGAGCCATACTACCTTGAAACTAGCCGAACAAGCTGCAACATACTCTGCTTCGGCTGTACTCAGTGCTACGCAGGACTGCTTCCTGCTAAACCAAGAGATCACACCTGATCCCATACTGAAGCAGCACCCAGATGTGCTCTTCCTATCTGCAACACTGCTTGCCCAATCTGAATCAACATAACCCTGCAGGTTAAACTTTTTATTTGCATCATACTGGAGCCCATAATCAATTGTACCCTTCAGATACCTCAAAATATGCTTTACAACAACCAGGTGAACACCTCTGGGATCCGCCAGGAAGTGGCTTAATGTGTTCACCACAAAGCAAATATCTGGTCTCATGTTCATCAGGTACATCAAGGACCCAATCATCTAACGATACACAGTGACATCAACCGGATTAGATGAAGCATCACATAGAAGCTTCAGGTTTGATGCCATAAATGTGGCCATTTCCTTGCAGTCCATCATCCCAAACCTCTTCAGGATCTCTACTGCATACTTCCCTCGTCCAAGGAAGATTCCATCTGCACTCTGCCACACCTCCATGCCTAGAAAGCCGTGCATCATCTCCAAGTTCTTCATCTCGAACTTGGCAGCAAGCTTCTGCTGCATGTCAACAATCAATCTATCCTCACCTGTTACAAACAGGTCATCCACATACAATAGTAGTATCACTGGATTGCCTTCCTCAACCTTGTAGTAAAGGTTGGAATCTACTTTACTCTTGGTAAAGCCCAAACTGGATAGGAATCCATCTATCCTGCCATATCAGGTTCTGCACATATATGACTTCCCGTCATGTGTCTCAAAACCAAGTGGTTGCTCCACATACACTTCCTCTTTGACTACACAATTCAAGAAGGATGTCTTGAAATCCATTTGGTGTATTTTCCACTTCATCACTGTAGCCAGAGCAGGTACTGATCTTGATGGAAGTGGATCTGGCTACATGAGCAAAAGTCTCTATGGTGCCACCTGCAGCATGCTTGATCTTATATGACAGACTTCCCTTCTGGTCTGGGACCACATCCCAAACATCATTCTTCATGATCGACAAATCATGGCATTCTTCCATTACTTAATCCTAGATCATGGGAACTTCAATATCTTCAATATCTTCAATAGATATCTTTGTTGCTGGAACAAATGTTGTAGTCCTTCTTTTGTAGGTGATGAAATATGATCTTTCCTACAAAACAAGTTAAATTGCATGATTAGAAACATCTCATAGTTTTCAGAACAAATTCTTACACATAAGGAAATATGTCATACAGTCATGCAATTTATTTTAGCCAATGCTTCAATACAGCATTCATCCATATCCTGTAACTTTCTAGATGCCTTCCAATCTCTACCAGAACATTGTTAAGAGTTTGCACTACTCCCAACATGTTAGCAAAGAGGTTTCATTCTAGATAAAAAGCAATGGAATGTTGTACAGTTCCATAGGCCACTTACCCATTAGATGCATATTTGTAGTATATTGTTCATTAATGCAATTATTATAATATGCATAATACACACCCTAAGTCTAGGAATATAAGCATATACATCATTGAACAATATTATTTAAACAAACAAATATGCAAGAAATGACAATTTCAAATGCTTATATTTGTTTGGTTGTAGGGTGGACTCCCTTAGTCTTTGCTTCCTTTCTGCAACTCCATTCTGATGTGGATTGTGAGAAGTGGTCAAATCCCTATGAATGTCTGCATCACCGCAGAAACTACTGGAGTGTGCTCCCTCTTGATCTTTGCTTCCTGGATTACCTATCCTTGAACTTATATCCATCCTTGATCACTATGCATGTTTACTAGTATCATCATTGTGTTATCCTCGAGATCTCATACATTCATTAGTATAATCAAAACACAATAATCTTAAGCATGTATAGTCATGATCATTTCAAACATAGATTATAAACATTAGTATTCAAGGTTTTAGGGAATACTTCTTTTACTCATGCATATTCTTATTTGACCAAAGGATTTTTCTGGTTAGTCATATCATCAATCAAAGTAAGAAGCATAATATGCCTAAACCCTTGATTACTTACATTTCTAACTTCATGAATAATCATTATTAACCATGCCATGTATACTTATATAAGAGATCCTAACACAATGTAGGATTCTAACTTGATATAGGAAAAACATACCTAGATTAGCATGCTAGCTAGTTATGTCTAACATATCCGCATAATGTCTTCTTGTTCTCTTCAATGACGTGTGCTAGTAACCTACATATCTCATAGGTTAACCATTATAGAACCAAGTTATACATACCTCGTAAGTAGATCTTCTATGTGATCCATGGAAATGGATGAACCTTTGTCTTCATGTTACCATGGTCATATGTTCTTGAACTAGAACATGATTTGTCTTTCTTGATGTACCTTTCATGTTAACGGACAACATCAAACTCATACAACACCACAATGCATTAGTACAATCATAAGTGTCAAAACCCTAATCAATGAATATCTTCTATTGTGCATTCATAATTTTATTAAGGTGATATGACAAGTCTAAAGTTAATCAAGATTGTACTAACCTTAATGAAGACCAACATACCATAAACTTAATCATGAATAGATCTCAAAACATACCTGGATAAGTCATACCTGTCGAGATTGCTTGTAATCTTCTTATGTAAGGCCTTATCCTTATCTCCCTCTGAAACTGGAACTTCTTCACTTATGTAGGTGACCAATCCATTCTCTTCTAGGATTAACCCAATCCACTTGATTTGCAGAAACTGCATCTGGAGCTCGATTAGGGTTTGTCAGAGAAACCCTAAAAATTCAAACTTTTAATTTCAAACTTTTGAAAGGATAGAAAGATGCGCCTTGATGAGCTGATCAAGATGGTATACTCAGAATTTGAAAACTGCAAAGTTTCACCCCTCAAAATTGCCTTTGAAACTTTCAGATCTTCTAGACAGGATCCCGAACTAGGGTTTGATAAAGCCCACCATTCTTCCCAACCAAGAGGTTCGATCCAAAGCTCTAAACTTCTATTTTTCCGAGGAGCTTCCAGCCATGGCCACAGACTTAAAAAATTCCAACTTTTGCAAAAGCCCTAATTTTCCACTTTTCCGATCAAAGTCCTGAACTAAGGTTTGATCAAGCCTGGCCTTCTTCCCAACCAAAAAATTTGATCTTGGTCTCTAAATTTCGATTTTTATGAGTAGCATTCATCTGTGGTCTCTGATTACAAAAATTTCAACTTTCTCTGAAACCCTAATTCCCGGAGCCATGAAGGAAGGTGCTCAAAATCCAATTCTGTTTTGACAAAAATATGCACCTGATTGTTTCTGGTGTAACTCCAAAACTACAAATCCATAGGGTCTGAAAATTATACGTGTGGTAGCTCGACCTGTCATATTTCCAACCTCACAGTTCTAACCTCCATTGGATTCTCTAAGAGAGAGTTATGCAAAGTGTTGCAACGTAACCTGTTAATGGGATAAAACAGGAGAGCAAACTTGTACGGAGTGCCACGTGTCACTGGTTCACTTTCGGCCTGTGAAATTACAGTCTGTGCCCTACCTGTCACTTTTTACTAAATTTCATTTGGAGCTTCCTAGCCCAAGTTATGACCTTTTTTCCTAGGTCACCTGTTTATGACTCAGATCTGGAAGAGGCAGAAACCCTAGATTGTACAGATCATAAAACACAAAGTACAATGAATTAGAAGTTGTACTTCAGACACAAGGTACATGGGGATCTTATCTTATACCTGTAAGAGTTTTAGATCCTGACACCTTGCCGAAACGTATTTATAGAGAAAGTGCTACGATGACTGGTTTTTGCTATATCAAGCCCTAGCATCACAAGTGCAACAAGTGTCATACATGCCATACCGTGCCTTCTTTCAGGATAGCTTTGAAACCATGTTAGTTTTTCAAAAATTTCAATCTGATATAGGATATTAACTGAGAGAATAACATTTACAGCATATCTACAGCATATCTACGGCATATCAATCATGGACACAATAATGCAAGCACACAAGAGACACAGAGTTTCACCGAGGAAAACCAAGAAGGTGAAAAACCCCGCAACTTCCTCAGAGATAGATAGAGAAATGATACAACCAAAGTAAAAGAGATAGTCTTCTCCTAGCAGATGATCCTCCTCATCACAAGTGCGCCACTTTCTGAGAGAGATAGAAGTGAGTAATGAGTGATCAAATAGAGATCTCCTGATCTCTATTTATACTTGTCCTATCCTGCCCAATAAACTAATGGGGCCGACTTGTCTAGCTTAGCCTAATAACCCATGGTTAACTTAATCCAGGCCGACCCCACACTTGGTGGTCTAATAACCCATTTACCCACATGACTCATACAGGGCCGACCCCATCAAGGTGGTCTAATAACCCATCAAGTATAAGTTACGACACTTATAATATAAATGAAGACACTTTCGTATAGAGGAATAATAACATCTCTATAGGAATACAAACACTTCCGTATAGAGGAATAATAACATCTCTATAGGAATAAAAACACTTCCGTATAGAGGAATAATAACATCTCTATAGGAATACAATACACATGGGTAAAATACATTTCGAAGTTACATATACATCAACATTATCTCAGTGCAAAAATGCTATGTGACTATTCTCATAGTTGTGTATTACAAGATCCAGAGGTGTTAACACCCAAAAAGTTCTCACTACCTCATCTACCCCATTGCATGACTCATTTGTCCATATTTCCTACCATATTTGCCTTCAAAACCTTAAAATCCCATTAAAAAGCCTCCAAAAGGCCACAAAACCACCAAAAAAGCCTCCAAAAGGCTAAAAAACCCCTTTTCCCCCCAAAATTATCCAAAATTCCTCCAAAATAACAAAAACCCTCTAAAAAGGGAATAAAAAATAAAAAAAAAAGAGGAAAAAGAGGAAAAAACCCTATACAGCTGACCTAAACCATATGGTTCCCAAAACCATGGGCCAGCACTCCACCACTAAAAACCTATAAAATAGGTGATGGAGACCTCTCATTTCATATCCATAGTCAAATACACCCTTACTCTGCCAAAATCACTTTTGAAACCCTAGCTCACCCTTGAGTGCCCCTTTTGGCCCATTTCCACCCTTTGGAGAAAGAGAAAGAGCAAAGCTGGAGTTTGGAGCAACCCTCTTGGACAATTGCAAGAGCTTCACCAACCTTTACATTGGAGGTAAAATTTTAATACAAAAGAAAACCATTTTTACTTCTTGTCTTTTATGTTTCATGCACATGTTTAGAATAATTTCCATTTTAATGTATTGTCTTTCATTTACTGTTTATTGAACTGCTACTAAGGAGTCTTTTCTCCTTAGTAGGTGCTCATTTGCACAAGCTAGGGTGAAAACCCTAGCTACAATTTTGGTGACTCCCCTTGTGTTCCTTTGAATTTCTGGTTATCGTTTTTAAAGTTTTAAATATTTTTAATTTTCTGCAATATTTTTCTGTTCGGCTGTCCCTTTCGGCTGCTGTAAAATGCATCTTTTACCCACTGCAGTTGCGTTTCGATCGCGTCTTTCATGCATTTACCTGCGATGCGATCGTGGCTCTCAGACTGTTTTTGGCGACTTGCCGACCGTTTTCAGTCTGTTACCTGCGATCCGACCGTGACTATTAGCTTGTTTGGGACGGTCTGCCTGCGGCTGTGAACCCTTTTTCCCGCGTCCCGCTTGCGGCTTTCAGCCATTTTCCTGCAACCCGCCTGCATCTTTCGGCCTTTTTTCCCACGTCCCGCTTGCGGCTTTCAGCCATTTTCCTGCAACCCGCCTGCGTCTTTCGGCCTTTTTTCCGCGTCTCGCCTGCGGCTTTTAGCTATTTTCCTGCAACCCGCCTGCGGCTTTTTACCTGTTTCCCGTGGTTCGACTGCATCTTTCGGCCAAAATCCCGCAACCTGTCTGTGACTGTTGAGCTGTTTCCCGCGGTTCGACCGCCCATATTTGCCACAGACCCGTGGTCTGTTTTTTGCACTTTTTTCACTGTTTTGAACCTAGCACTTTGCTGCACTATTTTCTGCACCTGCACAGCCATCTGTCCTACCTGCAACCATACTTCCCTACAGCCTTTTCTGCATTTTTATTTATGTTCCATTTATAGAACATTTTTTAAATTTCAGCATTTTAATTGAAAAAAGAAAATTTTGCATTTCAAAGTTTAATTTCTGTATTGTTATTTTTAGTTAGAAAGTTGCCCACCCTAGTGGCACTTTTACTTGGGTTCATCATCATCTCACACGCACACACTCTGTCACCTAATTCAAGTGAGCCCTAAAAACTACTTAACACAACCAACATTCTAACCCCACTTGGGGAACACATAAGAATTTTTGTAGTTAGGTAGGATCAGGGGGATAGGCATCCAAATAACACCCCTTGGTTGCTTACACTTGAGACATAGCTGTTGTCCCTTAGGGAACCAAAATCCCCTAGTATTTTTTGGCACGGTCACAACTAGTTTATCAGAGGGCCTCTCCCCTAGGAGGGTTGAAGTTGCCAGACTGGTTCCGGAGGCCTGAGTGGAATACCGCACTCCATTCAGTAACCGAAGGCTACCTTTCGCAGTTCTCGGGGTATCCATGTATAGGGATACTGCGGTGATAGAACCAAACGATAGATTCACCTTTTTTGGACGTGTCATGAACGAGGTATCTTAGTTTCCTTTCTTCTAGGATTGACTACCTGGTGTCCCTCCCGGTAGGGGGATATCTTTAGCGACTTGGCTCTACTATCCATATTGTCTGACTTGGATTTCATCACCTTGCAGAGGATATGTCTAGTTGAGTCAGAATACTATTTAGCTAAGTGTTTGCATGCTCCCTTACCTCCTTTTGGTCTAGCGAGTCCACTATTTTTATTTTTTAGGAAACCTGCCACTTGTTGGTATTCTGACCATTTTTGTTGATACTCCACTTATTGTAGCACAGCTGTTACAGTAAGTGTTTTGAGTTGGTTGTTGGCCTGAGTGCCATATTTTTTGAGCTCTCCTTCTGCACACTCGGTTGCATTAGGGTTTTTGAGTTGTTTTTCACTCAACACAACACCCAGATTTTTGACACCATCTATCACCATTGAGTCCCCGAGACATTCTCGGTGCCTCCGGGGCGAGCCCCCACAACACGGTTCACTTGACACCACCCGTCATAGACATAGATCTTCATCACTTGATACCACTCATCATAGATCTCGAGCTTTGTCACTTGACTCCACTCGTTAACGGCATAGAACTCCGTCACCTGATCTAGACGCCCCTTATTTTACCTCTGATTCTGAGGCAGAGTCCGAGAACCCCATTTACACTGCACCAACCAGCCCCATGGCTGGCGTGACTTCCACCCCTTTCTTTGTAGGGACCCTTGGTGGAGCATCCACCACCACACCAGTTACCACACCTGCTTTGGGTATGCCCTCGATGGGGCCCACATCTACCATTCCGATCATTGTACCAATTCCAGTAGATGGCATACCTATCGCCACTCCATCAGTGACTCACACTACCCTGGGCGGTGCAAGACCGTCCCATACCACTTTCGTTCCTCCACTTGGGGGAAACATCCCGAACCCAGCCCCTACACTTGAGGGCAACATCCCGAACCCAGCCCCTACACTTGGGGGCATTGGCCCCAACATGGTCACATCCACTAGTATGTCACATCCTTCTACTAGTTTTCCATTCATGGCTAGCCTCAACCTTCCTGACCTAGCTAGACTGACTAACGATCCCATCAGACACGACCCTGCGTGGCCTCACATGCCTACCAATCTCCCCTCCGACATCCCTAAGTTTGAGGGCAAGGCAGGTGAGGACCCCCAGAACCATATTATGCCCTTCCATCTATGGTGTTCCTCCAACTCCATAGTGGACGACTCTGTTCGCCTCTGTCTGTTACAGCGCACCCTCACTGGCTCTGCAGCTAAGTGGCACATCGAGTAGCCCCTGGGACCCATGCCACCTTTACTTCCCTTGACTCGACTTTCCTGCAGCTCTTTCAGTTACCTGTCCGCTATGACGTGGGAGTTGAGATCCTACTGTCTTGCAGACAGAACACGGCTACCCACATCACTGACCACATTCATGAGTGGTGTCGATGCTGTAGCCTCTGCAAAATCAATTTAGACGACTTTATCTTCTTAGATTGGTTTCTAAAATCCCTCCTTCCTGTCATTGCCAAGGACGTGGCATCTGAACGACCCCAGTCTGAAGAAGAGGTCATCCTCAAAGCCTAGCAATTTGACCTCATTTACGCCCAGTCGGGTTATCTATATACCATTATACCTGATGCCCCTCGCGGTGATTCCTCCCAACACGATGCTTCGGGGGCATCCCATGCCGCAGATGGCATCATTGGTCGTGTTCCCTCGCATCCTCAACCCTTTTCCATAGCACGCCCTAGCCATGGCCCTGACCTTTCGCGGGCTATATCTCAATCCGGAGAAACCAATTTGTATGCTCCTATGGCACATCACCACCATTCCCATGGACCCTCATGTCCACCTCAGTGCTTTGGACATGCGTCCCCCGCTTACGTCCCCCCGGTTGCACCTCAGCCATATTACCACCCACAGGCTGCACCAGCTCCTATGTCCTCTCAAGCCCAACTTGCTTATTACCCGCCATAGGTAGCCCCTGCGGTCAACCCACAACCTGTTCTGCAGTCGTATCAGCAACCCCCCCAAGGTTCAGCACCTGCGCAGCCTCCCCCTACTTATTATTCACCGTAGCCTGATCCCACACCTGCACAACCCCAGAACCCACTTGCTTCCTAAGGGCAAGTATACGCCCAACAGAACCAAAACAACCAACGCCAACAGGGCCAGCAAAACCGCGGAAAAGGCCGTAACCGTGGGAACAACCAACCTCCAGACCAAGGTGGTCAACCTCCCAATCCCCCAAACAACAATAATGCGGCACCTGCCAACCAGAACCCTGATCGGCCGCCCAAGCAGGCCAAAAATCCTAATTTGCGAACAAACCATCCTTGTTCTATTTGCGGGGTCTATGGCCACTACACACATGCTTTCCCACATTTGGAGCGAGCTCGACAACTCTGGACTGATGATGCCCATCGTCAAGGGCATGCATCTCCTCAGGCACCACCCAACCCTCCACCCCCTCAGCAGCAACCTTTGGTGTTGCAAAACCCTTTACCAACCCAAGGCGTCGTGAACACTCAGCCGTTGGCTCCCCCTCAAGGAAACGCGAGCCCCACAACAACATATCACTTATGCCGCTCCTGATCAACCCATGTTCGACTCAGGTACTCACCACTTGTTGACGATGTCATCCGCTAATGTCAACCTCCAAACCTGTCGGAACCAATATGGCTCCATCCCTGAAGCCCCTCCCGTCGACAAAAGCACTAACGCTCATCCCACCGATCAGACGATACGTATACCCCCGGCTCCACTCGATGGCGCCTCCAAAGCACCTCGCTTCCCACTTCGTCGCATCAACAATAACTCCAATGCTCGCGCTGCGTCAAATTACAACATTGTAGATGACTTAGCCCAATCTCCCACAGCCATGTCTGCATTGGAAGTCTTAAAAAACTGTCCTTCACAGCGCAAGACTTTGCTCTCCGCCATTGGTGCTATTGGCCCAAATGATTCACAACTGATGGCATTCGATTTGGACCAATCTGAACCACGCCTGCCTTCCACTTTAGCGTTCCAAGTTTCTGTTTCCATTCGAAATCTTGTCATCCATCGGTACATCATCGATGAAGGTGCCTCTACATGCGTTATGTCCACATTCGTTTGGCAGAAGTTGGGATCCCCTTGTAACATCCCTCAATTTCGATGCCTATTGTTATTATTCTTCTAAATGTAATTATGAATTTTGTAAATGACCATGGTGAGGAGCTCAAGCCCAAGGCCCCACCAGTGGATCTAGAAACCAGTGATATATTCATAAGTGTTCGGGTTGGCACATCTAACAAAGACGACAACAAAATTAACTAATAATTAATGATCGCGGGTCATCCTAGTGCTACGAGCATTGGAGCAATGGTAAAACGACTTAACTAGTGCCTTAGGTGATAAGGTCATCACCTAAGTTTGGGGTAACAACTATTTAATGGATATATATATATATATATATTATGTCTTATATATATATACCCAAGGTTGAAATAGTTTGAGTTAACTATTAAAAGGACGTTAAGCTAATAGTTGTGATAACTATTAAAGAAATATTAAATATATATATTTATATATATGTCTTGATTATAAATAAAAGACGAGAAGGATATTTATAGATAATGATGGACAAATCATATATATATTTATATAATTGTGGATATTTTATTATATAAAAGATCAATATGTTGTAGTGACAACTATTTAAGGTATACATATATAAATAGTTGCAAAATTTATATAGATATGTGCCTTATATATATAAGAAAAATAGATATTTATAAATACTACTTTTAAAGTCTATGAACGCGGGTATGCATTTGTATAGGCTATGAATACAAAGGAGGACATGTTTTGAATATATTTATTTAGTACCATGAACTTTTGTAATAAAGATAAATAAATTTCTATTTGAAATACCTAAGAGTCGGTTGCACATGGAAGAAGTCGAAGGGATCTATGAAGTTGTCACCTTAGTGGAAGAGGTGGAAGTTACTACTAGGCCACCTTGGCTACAGGTTTAAATGCCACTAAACTAGTGTTCCCTTACGTATCCGTTAAATTTCGCAGGGCAAGAGTTTTTCTTTTCCATCCAAGAGTGGGTGAGTTCTTTTCCATCCATTTGTCCAAACATATCTCTATCCTAGGCGAATAGTGGGGATCATGGAGGGTAAAGATAGAAATGTATTTATGTAGGATTTCGTTTGGGAGAAAGATCTTTTCTGGGGGTTTTTATTTAGCATCACCGAACTGACAACCTGCCATCAGTTAGGGTTGTCGGCCATCACCGGTGTTGATATTTAGTGATTAACTTTTATTCTAGCCAGAAAGAGGAGTTTTAGATGCACTTGGAGAGACTGGCTGAGATTTTTTAGGAGGTTTGTCTCCCATTAAAACCGTGGGCCGCCAATTGTTTGAATACAGTTATTTGGATCGCCATCTGTCACTAGAAGGCAAAAGAAGCACTCTCTAGTCAAGATAAAAGTAGGGTGGTGGTCGACGGAAGGGGGGAGGTGGTAGCCAGGTAAAAAAAAAGAAAAGGTGGGGAAATCACTAGGAGGGATGAAACCAACGGGATCGAGGAGGATCCATCTCTACAGTAGCGGAGAAGGTTGCGTGTTCTGGAAATGATAACCTCAGACCTTCGTGTAGTGTCGGGGTTTGAACTGTTGCAGTTTTGCTGCCATGGTCGAGTAGGAGTCTCGTTATGGAGCGACGATATTTTTCTCTTCTCTCAAGAACCATTCTAATTCGTCGGGGTTACTGTCAAGTAAGTAGATTCTCCTTAGTGCTAGCTATTAGTTGTGAATGGAGTAATGGATATGCTGCGATCTATTTTTTTAACTGCAGAATGTGTTGGTTTTAGCAATGGATATGCTACGATTAATTTTTACTATAGAATGCATACCCTGTTGGACTGTTCTGAAATTTTATTCATGCCGTCGTATTTGTGCTTACCGTAAATTATAAATACACTGCTAAGTTGTTTTTACCATGATTTATTTATATGCTGTCGAGTTTGATGAAGGGAGAGGACGGCTGGACCAAGCCCGATCCCAACCCTTGCTGCATATGATCTTACTGTAAATCATGCTTTTTGTTGTACCTATCTCTTATGGCTATCCCATGTTTACGAAGGTGTATAGATTATTGTTTTACTGCCATGTTTTACGAAGGTGTACCGAGATCGAATGCATTTAAAGTTTTATAAACTATTTATTTTCCTTCTTAATTGGCGTCTAAGGCCAGAACAAACGCAGACCTACTTATGTGTTCCCGGCTGGATATACTGCCAGTGCGATATGACTATCCGCTACCTCCCACCTTGAACATTTAAGTTTAGGGCATTCGCTGTTTGCGTTAGTTACTTTCTCTTTCTCATTTGATTAATGAAGTTTTCAAATAGTGTTGCTTAAACAATGTATGTTGACATGCAAAAATTCTAGTTCAATATGGCTCTAACGTTTATAAGTTAAACTATATGTATGATGATAATGTTTGAAGAATGCGGCTACATTGATCCCAACTTTCGAAATGTAGGATTTTATTCCTTGTTTCTATAAACATGTGATTATATTATAATATTGTATAATTGTAGTGGAAAATGTATGATTATAATCCTTTCGTTTCTTATAAGATATGATTGTATTGCGAG
Source organism: Larix kaempferi (assembly GCA_027924585.1). NCBI lineage: Eukaryota > Viridiplantae > Streptophyta > Pinopsida > Pinales > Pinaceae > Larix > Larix kaempferi. Next base: position 64,667 of record BSBM01002653.1, read on the forward strand.
TATAAGTTTTTACAATTTATATTGAGAATTGCATGAATATAATCTTATTATATAGTATATAATTGTATTGGGAGTATAACGTATTACAATTTATATTTTGGAATATAAGGATATGATCCTCCTTTATAATATATAATTATATTGTGAACGTGATGCTCCTTTATAATATATAATTATATTGTGAATGTAAATATATAAATATAATCCCCCTTTATAATATATGATTACATTGTAATCATAAGGATAAATCTTTAAAAGTATGTTGATGTATAAAGATGTTATCTTGGTTAAGATATTAGAATATATTTTTAGTTAATGTATAAAGATTAAGATATTAAATTATATTTTAAAGTATGGAAAGAATATGATGCTTTCTTTAAATTATAAATAAAATATGCTTTCCATTAGTTAAGGATTGTTGAGTGAAATACACCCTTGTGAAAGAGGTATAGCCCTTATAGTATGAAGGAAACTTCAAGCTTAATATTCCAATTATGTAAACAACCATTTGAGGGTTGTCAAGTACTTGTAGAATAGAAATGGGTCATATGACTTCAGAAAGATAGAAACAATCATGTTGCGAGAATGTAAGTACTTGTAGAATAGAAATGGGTCATATGATTTCAGGAAGATAGCAACAATCATGTTGCGAGAATGTAATTCCTTTGGGAATCGTTAAATAATACACACACAAACCTTTGTGGACTAGCTCGTGTACGGGTGAACCACGTTATATTTTGTCTCCTATGTTTCCTATGGTGTTTCTCAATGTGTCTTATGTATGAGTACTTGTTTCTGTCCTAAAAAAAATGTTTATGATTACTTTGGTGTATACGATTCATATAGAAGATTGGTTGTTGACATAATGCTTCACTTATGATTATGATTGTGTTGTTACCATTTAGATTGTTTTATTGAAAGAAGTATATGTTTCTTAAAGGATGTATATTAAGACATAATGAAGTTTGTGTTTCCCGCAAGATTTAAGAAATGGTTGACATCTTAAGTTAAGCATTGATTTAGTTAAAAGTAAAACAACTATCTATTCATTAAAAAATGACGGAAGATAGTACTTAATATACATGAATTTCATTGAGGGATCTTTTCCTTGATTATTATAATGACATTTATAAACAGTAATAAACATTGTAAAGTTTTAATTATTTGTAAGCAAGAGAGTAAACCCACACTTTATATTTACGCATATATTTTAGTGGCATTTTAGGCACTTAGAGAAGTTTTAAATTTTACGAAATTTTGGGTTCGTGACACCCCTACTCTCCAGCAGTCCACCACTGCGTTGCAAGCCTATGACGGCCATTTAGCTCAACCCCAAGGTCTCTTAGCTAATGTCCCCGTCCAGTTGGCTGGTAAAACCGTACTCATTGATATAGAGGTCATCAATTCCCAACTTGATTATAACCTCTTACTTGGCCGTAGCTACATGTATGCCATGCGAGTGGTTGCCTCATCCGTTTTTCGTACCATGATGTTCCCCCATGTGGGACGCGTGGTCAAGGCCGACCAACTCACCTATTACGATCCAAATGCCCCCGCTGCACCCGAGAATGTTCTCCCCATGGTTGAACAACCTGTTGGCGGTGCCACTACCTCGTTTGTTTCCTCCGTGGGACCTGGAGTTTACTCAGATACGTCGATGACCCCCACATTCCAATCCATTCCTCCCCCGTCACTTGCGACTGAAGTATCTGACCTATGTACCCTGTCCCACAATACACAAACACCCACCAATCAACCGGCCTTATTACCCAAACCACCATTGGTACCTAGTCACATTGGTGTTACACCCATCCACACAATCCCCTACCTAGTCCCTCCCTCGGGAGTAGTAAGCACCCCGGTTATGGCTACCCTAAGCCTCCCCAGGTTAACCTTAGGATTACCCGTGTGGTATATTTCACCTCCCATTCCCCCGTCGACACCAAATGTCATCCTACAACCGGTGCAACCCATTGCCACTAATAGTCAACCACATCCCGGTGTCACTACCCCTTCGTCATCTACGAATCCTCCCACTCTTATCAAGCACACTGGGGGCAGAGGCCCACAACCATACATTGTTGAACCCCCTCCCAAAACAGTTAACCCCCCCTGTGTTTCATGCTCCTCCTAAATGCTCGTTGTGTGATGAGTTAGGCCATCCAACTCATCAATGTCCACAATTACCTGCATTACAGGAACACATGCAAATGCTTGACGACGACCCCAACATACCAGTTGTCGAACTCGATCCAACCCCTAAGCCTCGTGATAAATCACTACGTACTAACCACCCTTGTGCAATATGCGGTGTTTACGGCCATTACTCACATCATTGTCCTGCTCTCCCAGATTATAGAGCAGCTCTCTACGAGATGAATAATTTGGACCTTGAGACGACACCCCCCACAATTGAGGAGATCCACCCCCCCGTAAAACCTTCCTCCAGAGAGATTAACACCATTTATATGATCTCTTCGACCACCACTCCCTTGTCAACCGATTTGACCACTCAAAGTTTCCACAATGATGAGGATATTCTTGAGGCTCTCACTGCCCCGGATTATCCCTAGGATGACATGCACCATCGTTCCTATTTCCTCCCAGACGAATCCTCCTCTACCATAGCTACCCAATTTGCGGTTGAGTCCCAAGATTTCCTTCCCACCAAAGTCGACTGGTTTAAGGATCGTATTCCTACTCCTGAGGCCTTTTAGGAAGGTAACATGGCCAATATCTCACCCGTCGTCCACATAGATATCTCTGACCCACTTGGTGCTCTTGAAATCATTTCCTTAGGGGCCTCCTGCAGTGAGTATGAGATTGGAGAGTACAAAAAACTTTTCCAAGAGTTCCGTGATGTCTTTGCCTGGTCCTATACCAAAATGCTTGGTCTCGACCCCGCTATTATAGAACACCGCATTGACACATGGCCTGATGTACCCCCCATTCGTTAGAAACAGTGCCCCATTCACCCTTCAAAGCTCCCCGCTGTTAAAGCAGAGGTTGAGAAACTTCGCAAAGCAGGATTCATTTATCCTATTGCTTATACCACCTAGGTTTCAAATCCTGTTCCTGTTAACAAAAAACAAGGCACCATTCGAGTATGTACTGACTTCCGCGATTTAAACCGAGCCTGTCCCAAAGACAACTTCCCCACGCCATTTATTGACCAACTCATCGATGCGTGTGCGGGGCATGAAGTCCTATATTTCATGGACGGTTTTTTTGGATACAACCAGATTCAGATCCGTAAGGAGGATCAGTACAAGACTGCCTTTACCACCCCATGGGGCACCTTTGCCTATCGTGTCATGCCATTCGACCTCAAAAATGCTGGTGCCACCTTCCAGCGGGCCATGACCTATTGTTTTCATGACTTGTTCCACATCCTGCTAGTCTATCTTGATGACCTTACAGCTCGTTCCCGGAAACGATCAGACCACCTTAACGACCTCCCGCAAGTTTTTCTGCGTTGTCGCAAATATCAAATCTGCTTGAACCCACACAAGTGTGTCTTTTGCGTTCCGGCAGGCCGGTTGTTGGGTTTCATTGTTTCCTAGAAAGGAATTGTTGTTGATCCCCTGAAAGTCCGAGCCATCTTAGACCTTCCCTCTCCTCGCACGCTCCGACAGCTCTGGAGTCTGCAGGGGCGATATAATTTTATCCGTCGCTTTGTTTCCAACTATGCCACCACCATTCATGGTTTCCTACGCCTGCTTCATACCCACATACCCTTTGTTTGGGATGTGCAAGCAGAAGTTACATTCGAAGCCCTCAAGAAAGCTCTCACACAAGCCCCTTTGATCTCCCCTCCAGATTTCTCTCAGGACTTCATCCTTTACGTCTCGGCATCCGAGCATGCCGTGTTCGGAGTCCTGGTTCAAGAAGACACCGCTCGCCAGGAGCATGTCATTTATTACGTCAGCCAAACCTTGTCTGGACCACCCCTACGTTACCCATATGAGGAGAGACTCGCCCTTGCTGTGGTCTTTTCCGTCCAAAAATTGCGACACTACATTTTGCTTAGTCATACCACCGTTGTCGCCGACTCCAACCCCATGGTCTATCTCTTAAACCGGTGGCTCCTGCAAGGTCGCGTTGCTAAATGGGTCATTATCCTCTAGGAATATGACCTCACTTTCAGAACCCCTAAGAACACTAAATCCCTCGTGCTTTCCTAGCTCATCACTGATCTCCCCTCCCTTCTGCCGTCCCCACAAATCTTCGATGAGTTACCCGACTATCACTTGTTCACCATCTCGTCTGATGACCCATGGTACAGTGATATTTTGTTATACCTGCGCACGCATAAGTTCAGACCCAACATCAGTCGTGATGGATGTCGTCGTATCCATCACCAGGCCTCTTGATATCTCCTCTTAGGCAATGTCCTTTACCGACGAGGGGTTGACACGATTCTCCGTCGTTGCCTTACACACGAGGAAGCCGAACACATCCCCAATGACTGTCATAGCGGTGCCTGCGGTGGCCATTTCTCTGGGATGGCCACCACCCAAAAGGTCGTCCATGCCAGATAATTCTGGCCCACACTCTTTACCAACTGCATCACAGCGGTCAAACATTTCCATAATTGCCAACTTTTTTCCCCCAAGGCCCAGACTCCACCTGCTCCGTTACACCCCATCGTCACCATTGGTCCCTTTTGTAAGTGGGCAATCGACTTCATGGGATGTAAACCCCCATCCGCCAATGGCCATAAGTATATCATTGTCGCCGTTGATTACTTCACCAAATGGGTCGAAGCCATGCCCACCTTCAATTGTACCGCTGACACCGCTGCCTGTTTCTTTTTCAACCACGTCATCACTCGATTCGGGGTACCCAAACAGTTGGTCTCAGACCATGGTTCACACTTCGAAGATTCCATTTGGCGCGAGTTATCCACCCTCCTAAAGTTCGAACATCAGCATTCCTCTGGTTACTACCCCAAAGGGAACGACCAAGTAGAGGCCATTAACAAGATTCTCAAAACCATCCTCCAACGCACTGTTGACCGGCATAAGTCCAATTGGCACCACATGTTGTTCCCTACCTTATGGGATTACCGTACATCCACCAAGACCGCCACCGGTTTTACCCCATTTCATTTAGTTCACGGTGTAGAATCTGTCCTCCCCATCGAGTGTCAGATATCTGCCTTACACATCGTCGTCGAGCTTCTCCCAGACACCTCCCCACTCGAGAAACGTCTGCTATCAATAGAACAAGATGATGAAGACCGTCGTGCCACTCTCCAAACCATTGAAGCCGCTAAGAACCGCTCTAAAGCTGGTTACGACAAACATGTACACCCTCGAACTTTCCATGAAGGGGACCTCGTCCTTGCCTATGACCAAGACCACGACAAAACTGGTAAAATGAAAGTTTGAATCCATGTGGCAAGGCCCTTACATCGTGCAGACCTGCCTCGGCAATGGGGCATACATTTTAACTGAATCTGAAGGTCACCCTTTGCGCAACCCTCGTAATCGGTTGTATCTTAAACGCTTTTACCCCTAAATAAGCCTGCGACCCCATTGGTCCGCATTGTACAGTTTGATCTCTTTTTGTTTTTCACCTTTTTTACCGCGATCTTACATTCCTCATTTTTGCATGATCACAAATGGACCATCTTCCACCTCATTACATTGGCTTCGCCGATGGAGCAAGCCGGTGGTATCCCAACCTGGCTTCTGCAGCATGGGTCTTATATTCCCCTTCACATGAATTGATTCACCTTGACGGAATATGTATAGGAGCTGTTACCAATAACCAGGCGGAGTATGATGCCGTGACCGGTCTCCTGACTGATGCCCTCCAGATGGGCATATGTCACCTCCATGTGTTCCTTGACTCCCAGCTACTTGTCTCCCAGCTCAACAACCGTTACCAAGTGCGTGATCCCTGCCTCTTTAGAAAATTCCTGTGCACAAAACAACTCAGCCGATAATTTCAATCCATAACATTCACTCATGTCCCACGAGATCAAAATAGTGTCGCAGATCAAATGGCTAATAACATCCTAGATTGGCACATCAATCACACCATGTAAAACCTCCATCATGCATCATCATCCCATAACATCTTATCAAAAATATATAAAAACCTAAAAAGATTGCAAGGGGCATCCACATGCCTATCATCATATAAACATTTGCATCAATGTGCAATAAAGAATAAAAACACATTCATATACAAGGGCATCCACGTGCCTAATCCTACATACATCATGTTGCATCACATACAATACACAAGGGGCATCCATGTGCCCATCATTCTATACTACTTGCATCCATGTGCAATACAAACATATAACAAACCATAAGCGCATCCACGTGCGTACACTAAATCATCATCGCAAAAAGGTGCATCCATGTGCATATATATATATATCAAAAAATACATGTTTCATCTGCTATACATGTTCTGAGCACCCTCGTACTCAGATATACAAAAAATATCTATACATCCCTATGCCTCATAGAATACATGCCGTAGCTACAAAATGGGGGGGGGGTCCCCTGCACTCCCTAATGAGAGTCATACCCTGCATCACTGCCTGCATCAATTGCCTCTGAGTCCTCACCTCGCTCCTCCTCCGGCATATCCTCATCCCTTGCGGGCTCCTGTGCCCGACCCCTATCCGCCAAGATAGCCACCCGGATCGATATCGATCGAAACTCCCGTTGCGCCCTTAGACAATCTTGGATCACCTCGGGATCCAGGTCCCGCCACCCGTCATCGGTCACTCCAACCAGCAACCGATCCAAAAGCATCCGCACAGCCTCCAAAGTCCCCTCAGCGTCCCGTCGACGCACCTCCCCTCGCCCTGGCACGGCTGGTACCGCCACATGCCCCCTGCGCGCTACATGTCCTGGTGGTGTTCTCGGACCAACATCTGTAGATCACACATCCATCAGTAACAGTATATCAAAACACCTATCATACACAAGCCTTGACATCCATAATATGCAAGTAAATCAATACGTACCATCTGGTCCCCTTGTTTTCCTATTTTTTCCACATCATTTTTTGAGCATTTTTTAGATGCTACTAGTCGCCTCAATTTGCGTGCCACTTCGGCTGCTCTCCATTTTTGATATATTTGGTATTGTCAGATTCATTTTTCTGAGCCCGTGATGATGCTTGAGATCATTTCTTGCTCTCACTCCCATATTTTTTGGGTATTTTTTCCAAAACGCCCCCCGTCGACTCGGTTTGCGTGCCACATCGATCGTTATCCATTTTTGACACTTTTTATATCGCCAGATTCATTTTTCCGCGCTTGTGATGACGCTTAAGATCATTTCTCGCTCTCACCAGGTACAGTTTCAACATTGTGTCCCGACACCTTACTGCCTCGGTTTGCGCGCCACATCGGACGCCATCGGATTGTTCCACATTTTTACATGAGCCATTCACTCCTGTCATACTGCAATTATTTCGTTATTTTGCCACCATTCATTATCCCGCAAGGAGGACCACCAGTGTTCCCCCCCACCCTCGTTCTTGGTCCTCATCAATGTTCCTTGATTGAGCACTTCCTCCTTGCCTGGCCATTCCTTTTGTTCGGTATAATTTTATCCATTTTTCGGGCCGGACAAGTCCTTTACGAAAAAGGCACTTAGGGAGTTTCTATTAAGCTCTTTTCTGACTCCTAAAACAATGAAAAGATCGCCGAGCAATCTTGCTTTCTTTCATGATCATTAAAGTACCTGAAAGGGCGTCTATCTGGTATAAGTTTAACCCTTTTCCGGACCTGGTAGACTAATTACGAAAAAGGAATACTCTAGTCACACTGGCTAGAAGAGTTCTTCATTGCATCATTTTATGCTTCTTTGGGCCTTGGAGACTAACACATGAAAAAGAAACCCCCTGGAGTCTTCTTATCGCTTTCAGACTCTCTAAAATTGAAAGCAACCACGAGCATGAACTGTCCTGCGCTCGTACAAATCCACATGACAGTACCATTCCATTATTTCAGAGTCTTCTTATCGCTTTCAGACTCCTTAAAATTGAAAGCAACCACGAGCATGAACTGTCCTGGGCTCGTATAAATCCACACGACAGTACCATTTTACACACACTTCTTCTAGTTCCTTAACCCATGAAGAAGTCCCCCCATGCCTCCTAGCACTATGATCGATCATCTCGGCAGCACCCCCAATCAGGTCGACTTTGTTCAGAGTATTGTGCAGTCTCCTGCCATTTTACACCAGCTTGAGTATCATTCACCCCAGTCACTATCCTTGATCCATTACAACTATGATCCCTTTCCCATTAGTCAGTTTCATATGTTGCCCGATCATCCAAGCCATCATACTCTGAACAAAGGAAGTTTGAGTCCACCCACTCTACTTGCCCCGTTATCCCCCACAGTATGTCAGTCCTACCATCAGTACTCTCACACTTTGGTTCTCCAACTCACACTCCTATCAAGGAAACATCATTTCCTTGCTAGTTGCAGGTCTCCCTCTGTCGACGACAGCCCCTCTATTCTAGAGGATAGACACAGAGGTCCCTGCGCCTTGGACCCATCACCATCTGTGGTGAGTGCCTACGGACCATTTTGAGAGGAGTCATCATTGCCTCTCTGTCATGTGCCAAATTTGGAATTGGGTCACAATGGCCTAATCACATTAGCCATATTCATTAGAGTTTGTAAAATTGATGTTAAGGGTCAAATAATTGCCAAGGAGGAAAATTACTAGTTTCCTAGGTTTGGGGTGGAAGCTTTGGGATTTGGAATAAGGGGGATAATAAATGATGTTTAGACATTAGAAGGGTTCAAGTATTTAAAAAATAGAGTGAATAAAGAAATTCAAGAGAAATCCTAGGTGACAAATGGTTTTGGAGACATATGGAGGATGTGGGACCCACACTAGCTTGATTTTTCATAATACATGGTATCTCTCTTTTGCAAATTCGAATTAATGGGAATGTGAACACTCTTGGGTGAGTTGGTAAGTCATAACACATGTCATTGAGCATCTTAGGTCGAATTGGGAAGGATTGGTAACCTCCATGGAAGATAAAGAGTCAAAGTGGAAGTTTGTGGACACTTGGGCTAGATTCCCTAGCCCCTATGACACCAATGATGGAGCATCTATGACAACTATGACAAATTGCAGACCTGACCTCTGACATCTGACCACTATGACATGTCAGCCCCAAAAATAGGCTCAAGGAAGGCGAATTTGGGAGTTGGAGAAGCCAAAGAGACTCAAAATCGAATTTGGGAGAAGATGGAAGGTTGGAACTAGGAGACAAGTGGCAAATGTGGAATATTTCATAAATGGAAGTCTATTGAATCTATTGAGAAGATTTCGACCCTTAGAAGGCTAATGTTGTTTATAAAATGTAGAAATGAAGTATGAGAATGGCTTTTGATCATTTGTAGAATTTGCAATTGCATTTGTGAAGAGGGAGAGCTAGTGGATGACTAGTTTCTTGCCTTAGCCAATTTCGAGGGTGAAAGATTCCCATCCAAGTTGGCAATTGGAAAGGCCATTCAGACCTTTCATTTGGAGATTTAATGGAGTCTTTATTTGCAGGTGTAAGCTACAGGGCAGCTCATGGTTTCTTCTATTGCAGCTCACTCCTTCAACCATTTCCAATTTTGATGGCATATTCTTGATCCTTGAGGGAGGGCGTTTTTGGTGAGCTATTGTACTCTTTGGGGAAGCTTTTAATGCCCCATTTATTTTTTAATATGAATTAAATACTCTGTTCTTCATCTCCAAAAATTTTCAGGTCGAAATTCCAAGTAGAAATGTATAAATCTCATTTTTAATGGAAGAACAATGCCATTTCCCCACTACCTTGTTGTGAGCCAATGTATTGATGATGATTTCGAATGAATGGATGATTCTCTGATATATTTGTGATCAATATACTGCCATGGATGTCTTCTACAAGTTTCATGTACTGTACTTGAGCATTTGAAGCATTTTTACTCAGTTTAGTTATATTGGGAGGTGAAATAGTGCCATTTCCCCAAGGGTCGAATTGGGGATTTTTGCAGTTGAATGGGAGAGGGTGAGAACAGTTGTAATAATCCATTAATGGTGCATATGAGACTTTAATAAAATACTTAACACATTACATACCTCTGTTCATAAATTTTAGTGGGTTTGGAGGCATTTGGAAAGCCATTTTCAGTACTTACCCCATGGGGATTTGAACCCCAAATTACTAGTAAAATTGCATAATTGGTCCAGAATCTTAAGAGAGTTTGCAGAGGTCTTTTGGTGGCTATATGTCATCCATAAACATCATATTCAAGTTCTAATATCATTCATACACCTTCCTTGAATATTTGAAGGAATTTGGAGTCAATTTGAGACCTAGAGACCAATACTAGTCAAAGGGAAATCACTAGTAAAGTTACCTACATTGATCAAAATTGAAAGAGGATTTGCAGAAGTATTTTAAAGGTCCAAAGGAATCCTTGAAACACATATTTATTTTCTAATATCATTCATATACCTTCTCAGAAGATTTGGGATCATTTGGGGCAAATTTGGGACCTAGAGATCCAAACTAGTCAAAGGTCAAACTAGGGAAAAAAGTGGAAAATTGCAATTTTAATAAAATTCCTAGTAAGGGACATTACAGTGGTATCAGAGCATGGTCCTTGCACCTTTGGATTAGGTACATACATTCAAGAATAATTGGCAGCCATGTCTTACTATTATGATGAATCCTATGAGTACAATTCTTATGAGGAATATGCAGATGTTTATGAGCAATATGAAGCAGAATGTGAATGGTACGAGGAAGAGGTGCCATCATGCAACACTTATTACAATTTCAAGAGAAATGAAGATTATTCTTATGAATTTAGATCTGATGAATATGAGTGTGTCACACCAACCAAGGATAATTCTATGAGCGAGTTCCAAAGATGGAGAGAAAAATATAAAACCTTGCCCCAACAATATCAAAAATATCAAGAATATCTTGCTTCGAGCAAAAATACACAAAATGCCATGTCTTTTGAGTACTATGCTGAACATGTTTTTGAAAATAGGCCCAAAAATGAAGATGTGGAGTTAGTGAAGAAAGGTTTATGCCCTTCTTGTAAAAACCCTTGGAGCGAGTATCATATATGTGTGCATGAAATGATGTCCTCCTTGAGGAGAGATTTTGAGATTTATTCAAGAAGAGATTCCAAATATACTGATCCTAAGGAAAACAAAGGGAAAAATTCATCATCTTGCTTTAAGGAGCAAAAGGAAGAGACATCACAAGAGTATGAAGAAGATTCTATTGAAAATATGGAATATCATTTCGAGATACCTTCTAGCTTAGACATGAACCAAAGAGCATCTACTGATGGATGCTTAAACTATGAAGGAGTACCTACTGATGGGTGCTCACACCTCTATGTTGGTGACATAGAGATCACTTTTGAAAGTGTTTCTACAAGTACAAGTTTCATTAAGCATGATAATGAAGACCTTGTAGCAGTTGAAGAAGAACCAAGATCAACTTCCCCATCACCACTTGAGCTTCATGAAGTTGGTCCAAGAAAAAATGAAGAAGATGAGGAGGCTCATTTGCAAGAGCCTCATTTTCTTGAAGGGTCCTTAAAGATGAATGAAAAGAAGATCCAAGAGTCCCTCAGCATTCTCCATGACACTCAAGCATTGGTGTCAAATTCTTGTTGGAGAGCTACTTCATTGGAGGAAACATCCTTCCTTGAAGATTCAAAGAGCAATGTGCCACATCAAAGGTAATTTCATGTCTTTGCTTTTTGATAGAAACCATTTGTTTGAGCTTAATGAATTGTTACATGATGCATACTTGAAGAATAATGAGGATAATCATAAGCTCACAATTCAAAATGAGCAACTTCTTGAAAAGTTGCAAGATACTTGTTTTTCCTCCTATGTTTCAGATTGTCAAATGGTATATTGTTTGGAGGATTCTCATGACATGGTGGATATTGAGAAATGTGAAAATTTGAATGTTCTTGATGTGTTTGAAGATGAACTTGAAGAGATCCAAACACTTGATGTGGCGGAAGAGGAATTTGAATTGTCTCTTGATGAAGGTTATGCAATTTTTAAAGAAAAGCATGATTCCTCTACATTGGAACCAAACTATGACAAAGAGTTCACACTTTTGAATGAGCTGCATGATACTACCCATATGGATCCTTCCCATGATGAAACTTCTGCACCTTTTTATCATTTGGGTGATTTAGTTCATTCTCCTACATCCTACAATTCCATGTTTTGCAACATTAGTCTCAATGAAGTATGGGTGAAAGGGTTCTTTTTAATGGTGCCACATGAGTATTATGGAACTCCTAGATTTACTTTTTATGATGATATGGTTGGAGCACATTCTTATTCACATTTGCAGCAACATTATTTGTCACTTTATGATGATGCAAATCTACATGGATGCACCTATGATATGCATTTGAGTCACTTGAAGAGTCATGGTTTTTCTTGCTCAACATTTGATTCATTTGATGTTGGAGGAACTTCATCCAACACTTGGGAGAATAGATTTATGATTGGAGAACAGTTTTGTTGGCAGCCACATACTTTGTTATATTTTTATGATTCTCACATTCATGGATGTATGGGTGAGACTTCTTTGAGTCATTTGAAGTCTCCTTGTTTTTTCTGCTCATTATTTGGTTCAGATTTTAGTGGAGATTCTTCATTCACTTCTTGGATGAAAGAATACATGGCTGAATATTTTGATGCATATCACATCCTTTTGGAGCAGCATTATAGTACATGGGATCCTCACCTAGGTCATTGGAGCAGATTTGATTGGTCACTTGAAGCTTGTATGCACTTGGAAAATGGTGGTCTACTTGCTTGGAGGTATAAGCACTTTCATGACTCTTTGATGAAGCATATCCTTGATGTACATTTTCATTATGTTGTTATGTACTTTGATGATATATATTTGGTACTCATGATGTTTGGAAGAATGCATACAAGAAAATGGGATCCAGGAATCCTCTTATCTAATGGTGTAGGTTGGAGAGCACTCTTAATTGTTGGGGTGCAATACAAGCAATGGAACCCTGGAATAATTTTTGTCTCATTGGTTTCATTTTTTGGGGGGAAGCAAGCAGTATGGGAGATGGATTCCCCACTTAATAAAGTGATTTTAATCAGAGTAGTGCAGCAGCAAGCATGGTGGTTCCTCTCTAAAATATTCATGGAAACTCAAAGACTCAAGGTTTGGCAAATCAATGGCAACTTCAAAGAATTATACAGAAAGCAGGTTCTTCAACACCCATGTTTGAAATTGCTTGAGGACAAGCAATATTGGGAAGGGAGGATTTGTCATGTCCCAAATTTGGAATTGGGTCACAATGGCCTAATCACATTAGCCATATTCATTAGAGTTTGTAAAATTGATGTTAAGGGTCAAATAATAGCCAAGGAGGAAAATTACTAGTTTCCTAGGTTTGGGGTGGAAGCTTTGGGATTTGGAATAAGGGGGATAATAAATGATGTTTAGACATTAGAAGGGTTCAAGTATTTAATAAATAGAGTGAATAAAGAAATTCAAGAGAAATCCTAGGTGACAAATGGTTTTGGAGACATATGGAGGATGTGGGACACACACTAGCTTGATTTTTCATAATACATGGTATCTCTCTTTTGAAAATTCGAATTAATGGGAATGTGAACACTCTTGGGTGAGTTGGTAAGTCATAACACATGTCATTGAGCATATTAGGTCGAATTGGGAAGGATTGGTAACCTCCATGGAAGATAAAGAGTCAAAGTGGAAGTTTGTGGACACTTGGGCTAGATTCCCTAGCCCCTATGACACCAATGATGGACCATCTATGACAACTATGACAAATTGCAGACCTGACCTCTGACATCTGACCACTATGACATGTCAGCCCCAAAAATAGGCTCAAGGAAGGCTAATTTGGGAGTTGGAGAAGCCAAAGAGACTCAAAATCGAATTTGGGAGAAGATGGAAGGTTGGAACTAGGAGACAAGTGGCAAATGTGGAATATTTCCTAAATGGAAGTCTATTGAATCTATTGAGAGGATTTCGACCCTTAGAAGGATAATGTTGTTTATAAAATGTAGAAATGAAGTATGAGAAAGGCTTTTGATCATTTGTAGAATTTGCAATTGCATTTGTGAAGAGGGAGAGCTAGTGGATGACTAGTTTCTTGCCTTAGCCAATTTCGAGGGTGAAAGATTCCCATCCAAGTTGGAAATTGGAAAGGCCATTCAGACATTTCATTTGGAGCTTTAATGGAGTCTTTATTTGCAGGTGTAAGCTACAGGGAAGCTCATGGTTTCTTCTATTTCAGCTCACTCCTTCAACCATTTCCAGTTTTGATGGCATATTCTTGATCCTTGAGGGAGGGCGTTTTTGGTGAGCTATTGTACTCTTTGGGGAAGCTTTTAATGCCCCATTTATTTTGTAATATGAAGTAAATACTCTGTTCTTCATCTCCAAAAAGTTTCAGGTCGAAATTCCAAGTAGAAATGTATAAATCTCATTTTTAATGGAAGAACAATGCCATTTCCTCACTACCTTGTTGTGAGCCAATGTATTGATGATGATTTCAAATGAATGGATGATTCTATGATATATTTGTGATCAATATACTGCCATGGATGTCTTCTACAAGTTTCATGTACTGTACTTGAGCATTTGAAGCATTTTTACTCAGTTTAGTTGTATTGGGAGGTGAAATAGTGCCATTTCCCCAAGGGTCGAATTGGGGATTTTTGCAGTTGACTGGGAGAGGGTGAGAACAGTTGTAATAATCCATTAATGGTGCATATGAGACTTTAATAAAATAATTAACACATTACATACCTCTGTTCATAAATTTTAGTGGGTTTGGAGGCATTTGGGAAGCCATTTTCAGTACTTACCCCATGGGGATTTGAACCCCAAATTACTAGTAAAATTGCATAATTGGTCCAGAATCTTAAGAGAGTTTGCAGAGGTCTTTTGGTGGCTATATGTCATCCATAAACATAATTTTCAAGTTCTAATATCATTCATACACCTTCCTTGAATATTTGAAGGAATTTGGAGTCAATTTGAGACCTAGAGACCAATACTAGTCAAAGGGAAATCACTAGTAAAGTTACCTACATTGATCAGAATTGAAAGAGGATTTGCAGAAGTATTTTAAAGGTCCAAAGGCATCCCTGAAACACATATTTATGTTCTAATATCATTAATATACATTCTCAGAAGATTTGGGATCATTTGGGGCAAATTTGGGACCTAGAGATCCAAACTAGTCAAAGGTCAAACTAGGGAAAAAAGTGGAAAATTGCAATTTTAATAAAATTCCTAATAAGGGACATTACAGTGGTATCAGAGCATGGTACTTGCACCTTTGGATTAGGTACATACATTCAAGAATAATTGGCAGCCATGTCTTACTATTATGATGAATCCTATGAGTACAATTCTTATGAGGAATATGCAGATGCTTATGAGCAATATGAAGCAGAATGTGAATGGTACGAGGAAGAGGTGCCATCATGCAACACTTATTACAATTTCAAGAGAAATGAAGATTATTCTTATGAATTTAGATCTGATGAATATGAGTGTGTCACACCAACCAAGGATAATTCTATGAGCGAGTTCCAAAGATGGAGAGAAAAATAAAACCTTGCCCCAACAATATAAAAAATATCAAGAATATCTTGCTTCGAGCAAAAATACACAAAATGCCATGTCTTTTGAGTACTATGCTGAACATGTTTTTGAAAATAGGCCCAAAAATGAAGATGTGGAGTTAGTGAAGAAAGGTTTATGCCCTTCTTGTAAAAACCCTTGGAGCGAGTATCATATATGTGTGCATGAAATGATGTCCTCCTTGAGGAGAGATTTTGAGATTTATTCAAGAAGAGATTCCAAATATACTGATCCTAAGGAAAACAAAGGGAAAAATTCATCAGCTTGCTTTAAGGAGCAAAAGGAAGAGACATCACAAGAGTATGAAGAAGATTCTATTGAAAATATGGAAGATCATTTCGAGATACCTTCTAGCTTAGACATGAACCAAAGAGCATCTACTGATGGATGCTTAAACTATGAAGGAGTACCTACTGATGGGTGCTCACACCTCTATGTTGGTGACATAGAGATCACTTTTGAAAGTGTTTCTACAAGTACAAGTTTCATTAAGCATGATAATGAAGACCTTGTAGCAGTTGAAGAAGAACCAAGATCAACTTCCCCATCACCACTTGAGCTTCATGAAGTTGGTCCAAGAAAAAATGAAGAAGATGAGGAGGCTCATTTGCAAGAGCCTCATTTTCTTGAAGGGTCCTTAAAGATGAATGAAAAGAAGATCCAAGAGTCCCTCAGCATTCTCCATGACACTCAAGCATTGGTGTCAAATTCTTGTTGGAGAGCTACTTCATTGGAGGAAACATCCTTCCTTGAAGATTCAAAGAGCAATGTGCCACATCAAAGGTAATTTCATGTCTTTGATTTTTGATAGAAACCATTTGTTTGAGCTTAATGAATTGTTACATGATGCATACTTGAAGAATAATGAGGATAATCATAAGCTCACAATTCAAAATGAGCAACTTCTTGAAAAGTTGCAAGATACTTGTTTTTCCTCCTATGTTTCAGATTGTCAAATGGTATATTGTTTGGAGGATTCTCATGACATGGTGGATATTGAGAAATGTGAAAATTTGAATGTTCTTGATGTGTTTGAAGATGAACTTGAAGAGATCCAAACACTTGATGTGGCGGAAGAGGAATTTGAATTGTCTCTTGATGAAGGTTATGCAATTTTTAAAGAAAAGCATGATTCCTCTACATTGGAACCAAACTATGACAAAGAGTTCACACTTTTGAATGAGCTGCATGATACTACCCATATGGATCCTTCCCATGATGAAACTTCTGCACCTTTTTATCATTTGGGTGATTTAGTTCATTCTCCTACATCCTACAATTCCATGTTTTGCAACATTAGTCTCAATGATGTATGGGTGAAAGGGTTCTTTTTAATGGTGTCACATGAGTATTATGGAACTCCTAGATTTACTTTTTATGATGATATGGTTGGAGCACATTCTTATTCACATTTGCAGCAACATTATTTGTCACTTTATGATGATGCAAATCTACATGGATGCACCTATGATATGCATTTGAGTCACTTGAAGAGTCATGGTTTTTCTTGCTCAACATTTGATTCATTTGATGTTGGAGGAACTTCATCCAACACTTGGGAGAATAGATTTATGATTGGAGAACAGTTTTGTTGGCAGCCACATACTTTGTTATATTTTTATGATTCTCACATTCATGGATGTATGGGTGAGACTTCTTTGAGTCATTTGAAGTCTCCTTGTTTTTTTCTGCTCATTATTTGGTTCAGATTTTAGTGGAGATTCTTCATTCACTTCTTGGATGAAAGAATACATGGATGAATATTTTGATGCATATCACATCCTTTTGGAGCAGCATTATAGTACATGGGATCCTCACCTATGTCATTGGAGCAGATTTGATTGGTCACTTGAAGCTTGTATGCACTTGGAAAATGGTGGTCTACTTGCTTGGAGGTATAAGCACTTTCATGACTCTTTGATGAAGCATATCCTTGATGTACATTTTCATTATGTTGTTATGTACTTTGATGATATATATTTGGTACTCATGATGTTTGGAAGAATGCATACAAGAAAATGGGATCCAGGAATCCTCTTATCTAATGGTGTAGGTTGGAGAGCACTCTTAATTGTTGGGGTGCAATACAAGCAATGGAACCCTGGAATAATTTTTGTCTCATTGGTTTCATTTTTTGGGGGGAAGCAAGCAGTATGGGAGATGGATTCCCCACTTAATAAAGTGATTTTAATCAGAGTAGTGCAGCATCAAGCATGGTGGTTCCTCTCTAAAATATTCATGGAAACTCAAAGACTCAAGGTTTGGCAAATCAATGGCAACTTCAAAGAATTATACAGAAAGCAGGTTCTTCAACACCCATGTTTGAAATTGCTTGAGGACAAGCAATATTGGGAAGGGAGGATTTGTCATGTCCCAAATTTGGAATTGGGTCACAATGGCCTAATCACATTAGCCATATTCATTAGAGTTTGTAAAATTGATGTTAAGGGTCAAATAATTGCCAAGGAGGAAAATTACTAGTTTCCTAGGTTTGGGGTGGAAGCTTTGGGATTTGGAATAAGGGGGATAATAAATGATGTTTAGAAATTAGAAGGGTTCAAGTATTTAATAAATAGAGTGAATAAAGAAATTCAAGATAAATCCTAGGTGACAAATGGTTTTGGAGACATATGGAGGATGTGGGACCCACACTAGCTTGATTTTTCATAATACATGGTATCTCTCTTTTGAAAATTCGAATTAATGGGAATGTGAACACTCTTGGGTGAGTTGGTAAGTCATAACACATGTCATTGAGCATCTTAGGTCGAATTGGGAAGGATTGGTAACCTCCATGGAAGATAAAGAGTCAAAGTGGAAGTTTGTGGACACTTGGGCTAGATTCCCTAGCCCCTATGACACCAATGATGGAGCATCTATGACAACTATGACAAATTGCAGACCTGACCTCTGACATCTGACCACTATGACATGTCAGCCCCAAAAATAGGCTCAAGGAAGGCGAATTTGGGAGTTGGAGAAGCCAAAGAGACTCAAAATCGAATTTGGGAGAAGATGGAAGGTTGGAACTAGGAGACAAGTGGCAAATGTGGAATATTTCCTAAATGGAAGTCTATTGAATCTATTGAGAGGATTTCGACCCTTAGAAGGCTAATTTTGTTTATAAAATGTATAAATGAAGTATGAGAATGGCTTTTGATCATTTGTAGAATTTGCAATTGCATTTGTGAAGAGGGAGAGCTAGTGGATGACTAGTTTCTTGCCTTAGCCAATTTTGAGGGTGAAAGATTCCCATCCAAGTTGGCAATTGGAAAGGCCATTCAGACCTTTCATTTGGAGATTTAATGGAGTCTTTATTTTCAGGTGTAAGCTACAGGGAAGCTCATGGTTTATTCTATTGCAGCTCACTCCTTCAACCATTTCCATTTTTGATGGCATATTCTTGATCCTTGAGGGAGGGCGTTTTTGGTGAGGTATTGTACTCTTTGGGGAAGCTTTTAATGCCCCATTTATTTTTTAATATGAAGTAAATACTCTTTTCTTCATCTCCAAAAAGTTTCAGGTCGAAATTCCAAGTAGAAATGTATAAATCTCATTTTTAATGGAAGAATAATGCCATTTCCTCACTACCTTGTTGTGAGCCAATGTATTGATGATGATTTCGAATGAATAGATGATTCTATGATATATTTGTGATCAATATACTTCCATGGATGTATTCTACAAGTTTCATGTACTGTACTTGAGCATTTGAAGCATTTTTACTCAGTTTAGTTGTATTGGGAGGTGAAATAGTGCCATTTCCCCAAGGGTCGTATTGGGGATTTTTGCAGTTGACTGGGAGAGGGTGAGAACAGTTGTAATAATCCATTAATGGTGCATATGAGACTTTAATAAAATAATTAACACATTACATACCTCTTTTCATAAATTTTAGTGGGTTTGGAGGCATTTGGGAAGCCATTTTCAGTACTTACCCCATGGGGATTTGAACCCCAAATTACTAGTAAAATTGCATAATTGGTCCAGAATCTTAAGAGAGTTTGCAGAGGTCTTTTGGTGGCTATATGTCATCCATAAACATCATATTCAAGTTCTAATATCATTCATACACCTTCCTTGAAGATTTGAAGGAATTTGGAGTCAATTTGAGACCTAGAGACCAATACTAGTCAAAGGGAAATCACTAGTAAAGTTACCTACATTGATCAGAATTGAAAGAGGATTTGCAGAAGTATTTTAAAGGTCCAAAGGCATCCCTGAAACACATATTTATGTTCTAATATCATTAATATACATTCTCAGAAGATTTGGGATCATTTGGGGCAAATTTGGGACCTAGAGATCCAAACTAGTCAAAGGTCAAACTAGGGAAAAAAGTGGAAAATTGCAATTTTAATAAAATTCCTAATAAGGGACATTACAGTGGTATCAGAGCATGGTACTTGCACCTTTGGATTAGGTACATACATTCAAGAATAATTGGCAGCCATGTCTTACTATTATGATGAATCCTATGAGTACAATTCTTATGAGGAATATGCAGATGCTTATGAGCAATATGAAGCAGAATGTGAATGGTACGAGGAAGAGGTGCCATCATGCAACACTTATTACAATTTCAAGAGAAATGAAGATTATTCTTATGAATTTAGATCTGATGAATATGAGTGTGTCACACCAACCAAGGATAATTCTATGAGCGAGTTCCAAAGATGGAGAGAAAAATAAAACCTTGCCCCAACAATATAAAAAATATCAAGAATATCTTGCTTCGAGCAAAAATACACAAAATGCCATGTCTTTTGAGTACTATGCTGAACATGTTTTTGAAAATAGGCCCAAAAATGAAGATGTGGAGTTAGTGAAGAAAGGTTTATGCCCTTCTTGTAAAAACCCTTGGAGCGAGTATCATATATGTGTGCATGAAATGATGTCCTCCTTGAGGAGAGATTTTGAGATTTATTCAAGAAGAGATTCCAAATATACTGATCCTAAGGAAAACAAAGGGAAAAATTCATCAGCTTGCTTTAAGGAGCAAAAGGAAGAGACATCACAAGAGTATGAAGAAGATTCTATTGAAAATATGGAAGATCATTTCGAGATACCTTCTAGCTTAGACATGAACCAAAGAGCATCTACTGATGGATGCTTAAACTATGAAGGAGTACCTACTGATGGGTGCTCACACCTCTATGTTGGTGACATAGAGATCACTTTTGAAAGTGTTTCTACAAGTACAAGTTTCATTAAGCATGATAATGAAGACCTTGTAGCAGTTGAAGAAGAACCAAGATCAACTTCCCCATCACCACTTGAGCTTCATGAAGTTGGTCCAAGAAAAAATGAAGAAGATGAGGAGGCTCATTTGCAAGAGCCTCATTTTCTTGAAGGGTCCTTAAAGATGAATGAAAAGAAGATCCAAGACTCCCTCAGCATTCTCCATGACACTCAAGCATTGGTGTCAAATTCTTGTTGGAGAGCTACTTCATTGGAGGAAACATCCTTCCTTGAAGATTCAAAGAGCAATGTGCCACATCAAAGGTAATTTCATGTCTTTGCTTTTTGATAGAAACCATTTGTTTGAGCTTAATGAATTGTTACATGATGCATACTTGAAGAATAATGAGGATAATCATAAGCTCACAATTCAAAATGAGCAACTTCTTGAAAAGTTGCAAGATACTTGTTTTTCCTCCTATGTTTCAGATTGTCAAATGGTATATTGTTTGGAGGATTCTCATGACATGGTGGATAATGAGAAATGTGAAAATTTGAATGTTCTTGATGTGTTTGAAGATGAACTTGAAGAGATCCAAACACTTGATGTGGTGGAAGAGGAATTTGAATTGTCTCTTGATGAAGGTTATGCAATTTTTAAAGAAAAGCATGATTCCTCTACATTGGAACCAAACTATGACAAAGAGTTCACACTTTTGAATGAGCTGCATGATACTACCCATATGGATCCTTCCCATGATGAAACTTCTGCACCTTTTTATCATTTGGGTGATTTAGTTCATTCTCCTACATCCTACAATTCCATGTTTTGCAACATTAGTCTCAATGAAGTATGGGTGAAAGGGTTCTTTTTAATGGTGCCACATGAGTATTATGGAACTCCTAGATTTACTTTTTATGATGATATGGTTGGAGCACATTCTTATTCACATTTGCAGCAACATTATTTGCCACTTTATGATGATGCAAATCTACATGGATGCACCTATGATATGCATTTGAGTCACTTGAAGAGTCATGGTTTTTCTTGCTCAACATTTGATTCATTTGATGTTGGAGGAACTTCATCCAACACTTGGGAGAATAGATTTATGATTGGAGAACAGTTTTGTTGGCAGCCACATACTTTGTTATATTTTTATGATTCTCACATTCATGGATGTATGGGTGAGACTTCTTTGAGTCATTTGAAGTCTCCTTGTTTTTTCTGCTCATTATTTGGTTCAGATTTTAGTGGAGATTCTTCATTCACTTCTTGGATGAAAGAATACATGGCTGGATATTTTGATGCATATCACATCCTTTTGGAGCAGCATTATAGTACATGGGATCCTCACCTATGTCATTGGAGCAGATTTGATTGGTCACTTGAAGCTTGTATGCACTTGGAAAATGGTGGTCTACTTGCTTGGAGGTATAAGCACTTTCATGACTCTTTGATGAAGCATATCCTTGATGTACATTTTCATTATGTTGTTATGTACTTTGATGATATATATTTGGTACTCATGATGTTTGGAAGAATGCATACAAGAAAATGGGATCCAGGAATCCTCTTATCTAATGGTGTAGGTTGGAGAGCACTCTTAATTGTTGGGGTGCAATACAAGCAATGGAACCCTGGAATAATTTTTGTCTCATTGGTTTCATTTTTTTGGGGGAAGCAAGCAGTATGGGAGATGGATTCCCCACTTAATAAAGTGATTTTAATCAGAGTAGTGCAGCAGCAAGCATGGTGGTTCCTCTCTAAAATATTCATGGAAACTCAAAGACTCAAGGTTTGGCAAATCAATGGCAACTTCAAAGAATTATACAGAAAGCAGGTTCTTCAACACCCATGTTTGAAATTGCTTGAGGACAAGCAATATTGGGAAGGGAGGATTTGTCATGTCCCAAATTTGGAATTGGATCACAATGGCCTAATCACATTAGCCATATTCATTAGAGTTTGTAAAATTGATGTTAAGGGTCAAATAATTGCCAAGGAGGAAAATTACTAGTTTCCTAGGTTTGGGGTGGAAGCTTTGGGATTTGGAATAAGGGGGATAATAAATGATGTTTAGACATTAGAAGGGTTCAAGTATTTAATAAATAGAGTGAATAAATAAATTCAAGAGAAATCCTAGGTGACAAATGGTTTTGGAGACATATGGAGGATGTGGGACCCACACTAGCTTGATTTTTCATAATACATGGTATCTCTCTTTTGAAAATTCGAATTAATGGGAATGTGAACACTCTTGGGTGAGTTGGTAAGTCATAACACATGTCATTGAGCATCTTAGGTCGAATTGGGAAGGATTGGTAACCTCCATGGAAGATAAAGAGTCAAAGTGGAAGTTTGTGGACACTTGGGCTAGATTCCCTAGCCCCTATGACACCAATGATGGAGCATCTATGACAACTATGACAAATTGCAGACCTGACCTCTGACATCTGACCACTATGACATGTCAGCCCCAAAAATAGGCTCAAGGAAGGCGAATTCGGGAGTTGGAGAAGCCAAAGAGACTCAAAATCGAATTTGGGAGAAGATGGAAGGTTGGAACTAGGAGACAAGTGGCAAATGTGGAATATTTACTAAATGGAAGTCTATTGAATCTATTGAGAGGATTTCGACCTTTAGAAGGCTAATTTTGTTTATAAAATGTAGAAATGAAGTATGAGAATGGCTTTTGATCATTTGTAGAATTTGCAATTGCATTTGTGAAGAGGGAGAGCTAGTGGATGACTAGTTTCTTGCCTTAGCCAATTTCGAGGGTGAAAGATTCCCATCCAAGTTGGCAATTGGAAATGCCATTCAGACCTTTCATTTGGAGATTTAATGGAGTCTTTATTTGTAGTTTTAAGCTACAGGGCAGCTCATGGTTTCTTCTATTGCAGCTCACTCCTTCAACCATTTCCAGTTTTGATGGCATATTCTTGATCCTTGAGGGAGGGCGTTTTTGGTGAGATATTGTACTCTTTGGGGAAGCTTTTAATGCCCCATTTATTTTGTAATATGAAGTAAATACTTTGTTCTTCATCTCCAAAAAGGTTCAGGTCGAAATTTCAAGTATAAATGTATAAATCTCATTTTTAATAGAAGAACAATGCCATTTCCCCACTACCTTGTTGTGAGCCAATGTATTGATGATGATTTCGAATGAATGGATGATTCTCTGATATATTTGTGATAAATATACTTCCATGGATGTATTCTACAAGTTTCATGTACTGTACTTGAGCATTTGAATCATTTTTACTCAGTTTAGTTGTATTGGGAGGTGAAATAGTGCCATTTCCCCAAGGGTCGAATTGGGGATTTTTGCAGTTGAATGGGAGAGGGTGAGAACAGTTGTAATAATCCATTAATGGTGCATATGAGACTTTAATAAAATACTTAACAAATTACATACCTATGTTCATAAATTTTAGTGGGTTTGGAGGCATTTGGGAAGCCATTTTCAGTACTTACCCCATGGGGATTTGAACCCCAAATTACTAGTAAAATTGCATAATTGGTCCAGAATATTAAGAGAGTTTTCAGAGGTCTTTTGGTGGCTATATGTCATCCATAAACATCATATTCAAGTTATAATATCATTCATACACCTTCCTTGAAGATTTGAAGGAATTTGGAGTCAATTTGAGACCTAGAGACCAATACTAATCAAAGGGAAATCACTAGTAAAGTTACCTACATTGATCAGAATTGAAAGAGGATTTGTAGAAGTATTTTAAAGGTCCAAAGGAATCCTTGAAACACATATTTATGTTCTAATATCATTCATATACCTTCTCAGAAGATTTGGGATCATTTGGGGCAAATTTGTGACCTAGAGATCCAAACTAGTCAAAGGTCAAACTAGGGAAAAAAGTGGAAAATTGCAATTTTAATAAAATTCCTAATAAGGGACATTACACTCTCCGAGTGCTTGTTTCTCACATGCTCGAATTCAACACCTTGATGGAATCGTTGAGAATCGCGTAGGGTTTATATCACTTCAGTTATTGGTCGAAGACCCCGGATTTCCCCCGACTCTAGCACATTGGTGAGTCACTTCAGAACGCCCAGTTATATGTTACCGTGGATGTCCGGGTTGCGTTGGCGATTATATTCGGAAGCCATCCAATTATATGCTTCCTTGAGTACCCAGTTCCGTTCCAGTTCAGTGTACCATTGAGAGTATGACTCCTCGTCACTATGATCCAGCAGCTCATCAGTTCCTCTGGTACCCCACTCAGCAGCACTATAGTTATTCCAGTGCACCATTTCTTCAGCTCAGACATGGTCAGCCCAGCAGTATGTCCCATATTTGTGTCCCCTCTGGACCCTTATGATGTACACAGTGGTTCTCTATGTATCTTATAGGTCCCCCTTTTTTTGGGCCTCACAGTTATTTATATATCTTGATACGAGCATGGGTATGCCCGCCTCGTCCATATATTGAGATTCTTCCTCATTCCTTATTTGAGGCCATGTATATTTCAGGTCCCCGTATTTTGGACCCCATTGTTATTATTGTTCTATATCTTGATACGAGCATGGGAATGCCCGCCTCGTCCATATGTTCAGATTATTCCTCATTCATTATTGAGGTCATGTACTGTCAGTTTTTGCAGTTTGTTCGGGACCATTGTTCCGGGCTCTAGTTCATTTCTTTTCTTCTCCACACCCCAGGAAAACCATACAAGACTTATGATGTCTATCGGCCATACGATGAGCTCCTGCCCTCACACATTAGGGGGCAATCTGTTAACACCCAAAAAGTGCTCACTACCTCATCTACCCCATTACATGACTCATTTGTCCATATTTCCTACCATATTTGCCTTCAAAACCTTAAAATCCCATTAAAAAGCCTCCAAAAGGCCACAAAACCACCCTCAAAATTCCTCCAAAATAGCAAAAACCCTCTAAAAGGGGAATAAAAAATATTAAAAAAAAAGAGGAAAAAGAGGAAAAAAGGAGGAAAAAACCCTATACAGGTGACCTAAACCATATGGTTTCCAAAACCATGGGCCAGCACTCCACCACTAAAAACCTATAAATAGGTGATGGAGACCCCTCATTTCATATCCACAGTCAAATACACCCTTACTCTGCCAAAATTACTCTTGAAACCCTAGCTCACCCTTGAGCTACTTTCACCCTTGAGTGCCCCTTTTTTCCCATTTCCACCCTTTGGAGAAAGAGAAGGAGCAAAGCTGGAGTTTGGAGCAACCCTCTTAGACAATTGCAAGAACTTCACCAACCTTCACATTGGAGGTAAAATTTTAATACAAAAGAAAACCATTTTTACTTCTTGTCTTTTATGTTTCATGCACATGTTTAGAATAATTTCCATTTTAATGTATTGTCTTTCATTTACTGTTTATTGAACTGCTACTAAAGAGTCCTTTCTCCTTAGTAGGTTGGGAGACCAGTGGCTTGCTCCATCGGCGAAGCCAATGTAATGAGGTGGAAGATGGTCCATCTGTGATTATGCAAAAATGAGGAATGTAAGATCGCGGTAAAAAAGGTGAAAAACAAAAAGAGAGAAAACTGTACAATGCAGACCAATGGGGTCGTCAAAAACTGTAGCTCCATTTACCCACATGACTCATACAGGGCCGACCCCATCAAGGTGGTCTAATAACCCATCAAGTATAAGTTACGACACTTATAATATAAATGACGACACTTTCGTATAGAGGAATAATAACATCTCTATAGGAATACAAACACTTCCGTATAGAGGAATAATAACATCTCTATAGGAATACAATACACATGGGTAAAATACATTCCGAAGTTACATATACATCAACATTATCTTAGTGCAAAAATGCTATGTGACTATTCTCATAGTTGTGTATTACAAGATCCAGAGGAGGCCATGGAAAGAGGATGTGGATGACATAGAACTACTAAATCGACTAGAGGAAAGTGAGTGGAAATAGATATGACAACAAAATTTGTAGATACAGTAAAGCTAAGAAGACAAAGAAACCTCAACCAAAGGAGGAAGGTGTTTATGAATTCACAAATGCTACAACATAGACGAGATAAAGTCATTTTTTTGTCCATGAGGCCTTTGAGGTCAAACTTATTGATTTCAAATTTGCAGAAATGGTGATTAAATGTGATTCTATGATCAAGGGAAAAGTTTGAAATTTAGGATGGCCATGTGGGATAGGGATGTTGGATACTTTTCTTGTTGAAATTTGGGCTCGATGTATATACCCAGGATCATAAAATTGTTTTTTTTTTCAAATCCAAAGCATGATATCAATATGTCAAATATATGATTAGAGGTTTTTGTGTTTTATAACATATTAGTTGAAATGACATATTGGTGCAGTAAACATTATTGACTATGTTGTGTATTGCAAGGGCCCAACGAGGCCATGGAAACATACCGTGTCATATCTAATGAGGACACAATACTTGACGTGAGATATCAGGTACTCAAATTTTGACTTGACTATGAAAATATTGATTTGATGGGCATTTGTGTGATACGGCCATCTTTTTTCATAGTATTATTAAAATTTATAGTGCTTTATGCAATCGTGACATAAAATAATGCATGTAGTTGATTATTTCAGATGGAGATTGGAGCAAAAGCAGAGCATGAGCGTTCAACTAGCAAAAGAAAATGATCTGTACGCAAACGTGGACCTAAAACTATTAAATTGCGTAGAGGAAAATGGGTGGAAGAGGATATGACAATTGATCCCGCATACATAACAAATGATTGCACTGAACAAGAGGTTGGTCAAGGCTATAGTACATGAGATGAATACTTTGATAAAATTGTTGTTTGTGGATGTTTTGTGTGTCGTGGAAAGAAACAATTCATACGAGAAATTGTACAAAGACATTACATAGATGATGAGCTTCCACTGGGTAGTATTCCTCCTACAATTGATTCAAATCCCATAGTAATTGTGGTAAGGAATTTTCCAACTTGATATAAATAATATGTATAATTCTTTTAAACATTGTTTTACATTATTTAAATAATTTATTTTTTTCTTAATGAATACTTACAGGATAAAGTTCTTGGTTTAAAGTTTCGTAGAGCACCGACTTCCATCCTAGAGGGTGATGATTATTTATCAGATTATATATCCAACAAAAATGTGTGCACATATACTAGCTCGGAAGATGAGGAATTGATGAAAACAAGTAACACTAGAACAAGCACCGGTTTAAAGATGCATAATTTGCATAAAGATAAGGGGAAGGTGGAGTACATACCCTATGAGAATGAATGTGATGGAGATGATGAATTTACCCTGACTTTGAGATCAATTTACAAAGATACATTTGATCGTCGACTATATTGCGCTTGTCCTAGTGAACAACAACTACCTAGAGTGTGCAAGGTGTTTCAATTTTGGGGATACAACTACATGATATGACCCTCCAATATTCATGGAGTGAATATAGGCCTCTTTATTGTCCGAAATGTACATGTGGGCTATAAACATAGAAAAAATCCACAACAAACCACTAGGATATTAATGCCATATTATGGTCCATCATATTACAATGGTGAATGGAGAAGGCTAGAAGAATATAAGCTTTCGATGTCAGAATATGGTCTAAATTTGAATATGTATACACATCGTATCCAACTTGAAAATGGAAAATAAATGAATATAGGTCATCTTATGTATATAGATGGGCGTGCATACACACACAAAAATATTGCAATATTATAAATAGTAGTAAGGGAAGGGACCCTGGTGTAAGACCGAATTGTCAATTTTTGGAGGTTATAAATGATAAAGATGGAGATATGGAAAGAGATGTTGATAGATTGATAATGTTTGGGGCTATTATGGACCATAAACTTGGGGATGAGTTATTTATTGATTACCCCTTCTTAAAATGCACTCTTGCACGAAAGAAAAGGGAAGAACATGGTCTCCCTAAGGATGTTCTTAAGGGCAGAAAACCAAAGAATAATCAATGAGTGTGGACTGATGTTTTATAATCTATGTTTTCAAAATTGTGTTTTATTTTAAATTATTATATTAAAAAAGTAGTCTATAAAATCATGTTGCATGATTCAATTGATGTATATATGTTCATACATATTATATTTTTATTTCTTAAGATGATTTTGATTATATTTCTTTGAAATTGATACATTTATGGTTTACCCAATTGTTGCCAAACATTAAATAATGCTTGTGTTTGTTGATAGGTAGAAGATATTGATGATACACCTACCAATACCCAATACCGAACTGGGTTATTAATATTTGGATGGGATGATCCAAACCATCCTTTAAACCATACTCGGGTGAAAAGAGCAACATTGAACAGAATACTACTAATTGAGAAATTTGAAGGCTGATGAGATTAGCGTACATTGATGGCATTCTACCTAGCCTTAATGATGACGATGATAGTGAAAATGTAGTGCATGAAGAAGGATTGAATGAAATGCTTACATCATTCTTTGGGGATGGAAACAATGATGACAATAATGATCATATGGTTGACACTAATGATGATAGCAGGGGTAATTACCACCAAGGTAATCTTGATGACAACAACCTATTGAAAGAATCAATCAAGAAATCATCGAAGGCACCCGTGTTCAAATCGGGTGCAAGTAGAACCTAAAAATGGCATGCACGTTAATATTATTGGAAATCAAGTCACTATTTGGTTGGTTAGACAAAGAATTCACTACCCTACTAAAGTGAGTTCAAACCTATTTCTTACTTTGCATTGTCAATTGTGTATGTAATTCGTAAACATTCATCAACTACATTTAAATTTCATTAAGGGGACTTCTTCATGGGTTAAGGAACTAGAAGAAGTGTGTATAAAATGATACTGTCGCGTGGATTTATACGAGCCCAGGACAGTTCATGCTCGTGGTTGCTTTCAATTTTAAGGAGTCTAAAAGCGATAAGAAGACTCTGAAGTAATGGAATGGTACTGTCGTGTGGATTTGTACGAGCCCAGGACAGTTCATGCTCGTGGTTGCTTTCAATTTTAGAGAGTCTGAAAGCAAATAAGAAGACTCCAGGGGGTTGCTTTTTCGTATGTTTAGTCTCCAAGGCCCAAAGAAGCATAAAAGGATGCAATGAAGAACTCTTCTAGCCGGTGTGACTAGAGTATTCCTTTTTCGTAATTAGTCTACTAGGTCCGGAAAAGGGTTAAACTTATACCAGATAGACGCCCTTTCAGGTACTTTAACGACATTAAAGGAAGCAAGATTGCTCGGCGATATTTTCATTGTTTTAGGAGTCAGAAAAGAGCTTAACGGAAACTCCCTAAGTGCCTTTTTTGTAAAGGACCTGTCCGGCCCGAAAAAGGGATAAAATTATACCGAACAAAAGGAATGGCCAGGCAAGGAGGAAGTGTTCAATCAAGGAACAGTAATGATGACCAAGAACGAGGGTAGGGGGGAACACTAGTGGGTCTCCTTGCAGGGTGAATGAAATGGTGGCAAAATAACGAAACATTTGCAGTATGACATGAGTGAATGGCTCATGTAAAAGGGTGGAACAATCCAATGGCGGCCGATGTGGTGCGCAAATCGAGGCAGCAAGGTGTCGGGACACAATGTTGAAATTGTACCAGGTGAGAGCGAGAAGTGATCTCAAGCATCATCATGAGCTCAGAAAAATGAATCCAATGATATAAAATATGCGAAAAATGGAGAACGGTCGATGTGGCACGCAAACCGAGGCGACGAGGGGTGTCAGAAAAAATGCCCAAAAAATCTGGGGGTGAGAGCGAGAAATGATCTCTAGCATCATCACCGGCTCCGAAAAATTATTCCGGTAGTGCAAATGGTGCGAAAAACGGAGGTCATAAGGACTCCGGAATGGTCAAAGGAAATAACTAGGTTAAAAAATAAAGGTGAGCCCACCAAGCGAAGGATGCAGTGGTGGGGAGAAATGATTACCGGCGGGGGAAGAATACTAGGTGGGGAGAAATGATTACCGACGGGGGAAGAATACTAGGAGTATCTAATCAAATTAAACATACAAGTGATATGTGACCTCACAAATGGTTGAGATCACAAGTGTGAAAAAGTGAGCAGGGTTAATGACCTGCCCCCATGCTATGTGCATGGGGTTTGTGATTATGGATCACATATGTGTGGGTTTGAACAATGGGTTCACTGACGTGATGAGATATATGTGATGGGGAAGGTTCAAAATGATTGATCATGCCCCCTATCCCAGGGTTGAGGTAATCTATTATGCCCCCGAGCTCAGAGGTGTCAATGTGGTGCTGTTTCTGACGAACGGGGGGTACATCAGGCCATGTGTCAATGTGGTGCTCTATAATGGCGGGGTCAAGACCGGGCATCTCGGTATAGGACCAGGAAAAGACATCACGGAATTCTCTGAAGAGGTGTCTGTACTCCACAATCTCTTGCTTACTGCAGAAGGCTCCTAAAGTGACGAGCTCAGGGGCACATCCTGGGGCAGCGATATCAATTTGGATGACGGGTGAGATGTTGGCCATGTTACCCTCCTTGAAGGCATCAGGAGCAGGAATAGGGTCCTTGAACCAGTCGACCTTGGTGGGAAGGAAGTCTTTGGATTCAACTGTGAAGTGGGTAGCTGTGCTAGAGGAGGATTCTTTTGGAATGAAGTAGGAACGATGATGCATATCATCCCAGGGATAATCCGGGGTAGTGAGAGCCTCAAGAATCTCCTCATCAGTACGGAAAGTTTGTGTCATCAAATCGGTTGACGAGGGGGTAGTGGTTGAAGAGATCATATAAATGGTATTAACCTCTCCTGAAGGGGAGGAGACCGGAGGGTGGATCTCCTCGATGGTGGGTGGTGCCGTCTCAAGATCCAGATTTTTCATCTCATAGAGAGCCGCTCTGTAATCCGGGAGATCGGGACAATGATGTGAGTAATGCCCGTAAACGCCGCATATGGCACAGGGGTGGTTGGTACGCAGGGATTTATCCTTAGGATTGGGAGTGGGGTTTAGTTCGACAGTTGGGATGTTGGGGTCATCGTCGAGCATCTGCATGTGTTTCTGTAATGCTGGTAACTGTGGGCATTGGTGAGTCGCATGGCCCAACTCATCGCACAGCGAACATTTAGGAGGAGCGCGAAACACTGGAGGGTTTTTTACTGTCTTGGGAGGTGGTACAGCAGTGTAAGGTTGTGGCCCTCTGCCCCCAGTGGATTTGGGAGTAGGAGGGAGAGTCGTGGAGGACGAAGGGGTAGAGACACCGGGGGGTGGCTGAGTGGTAGTAGCCATGGGTTGCACCGGTTGGAGGATGACGCTTGGTTTCGGCGGGGGAACGGGAGGCGAAAGGTACCAGATGGGTAATCCCAAGGTTAACCCAGGGAGGCTAAGGGTAGCCATAACTGGGGCGCTTACTACTTCCGATGGAGGGACTAGAAAGGGGATTGTATGGATAGGTGTAACACCAATGTGGCTAGGTACCAATGGTGGTTTAGGTAACAAGGGTGGTTGATTGTTAGGTGTTTGGTTATCGTGGGACAGGGTACATAAGTCAGACACTTCGGGCGTAGATGACGGGGGAGGGATAGACTGAAAGGTGGAGGTCATCGGCGCGTCTGAGTAAACTCCGGGCCCCATAGAGGAAACAAACGAGGTGGTGGCACGAGACACAGGTTGTTCAACCATGGGGAGAACATTTTTTGGTGCCGCAGGAGCATTGGGATCATAGTAGGTGAGCTGGTCAACCTTGACCACGCGTCCCTCAACATCATGGTGCGAAAAATGGAAGAGGCAACCACCCGCATGGCATACACGTAGCTGCGACCAAGTAAAAGGTTATAATCCAATTGGGCATTGATTACCTCGATGTCAATGAGGACGGTTTTACCACCTAATTGGACGGGGACATTGGGTAGAAGGCCTTGGGGCTGGGCCGACCGACCATCGTACGCGCGTAATGCAGTGGTGGACTGCTGGAGAGTAGGGGATCCCAACTTCTGCCATACGAATGTAGGCATAACGCATGTGGAGGCACCTTCATTGATAATGCATCGATGGATGACAAGATTCTGAATGGAAACAGAAACTTGGAATGCTAGGGTGGAAGGCAGGCGGGGTTCGGACTAGTCCAAATCAAATGCCATCAAATTCGAATCATTTGGGTCAATCCCCCCAATGGCGGAGAGTAAAGTCTTGCGCTGGGAAGGGCAGTTCTTCAAGAATTCTAACGCAGACATGGCTGCGGGATATTGGGCTAAGTCATCTACAATGTTGTAGTTTGACGCAGCCCGCGCATTGGGGTTGTTGTTGATACGGCGAAGCGGGAAATGAGGTGCTTTGGGAGCTCCCTCTAGTGGAGGCGGGGGTATGCGTAACGCTTGATCGGTGGGATGAGCGTTAGGGGTTTTTTCAGCAGGAGGGGCTTCAGTGGTGGAGCCATATTGGTTCCAACGAGTCTGTAGGTTGACGTCAGTGGATGACATCATCAACAAGTGGTGGGTTCCCGAGTCAAACATGGGTTGATCGGGAGCAGTGTACGTGATTTGCTGTTGGGGTTGCACGTTGGCTTGTGGGGGAGCCAACGGCTGAGTGTTCACTACGCCTTGGTTTGGTAAGGGGTTTTGCAGCACCAAAGGTGGCTGCTGAGGTTGAGGGGGGTTAGGTGGCGCCTGAGGAGCTGCATGCCCTTGGCGATGGGCATCATCAACCCAAAGTTGTCACGCTTGCTCCAAGTGTGGGAAAGCATGTGTATAGTGGCCGTAGACCCCGCAAATAGAACAAGGATGGTTTGTTCGCAAATTGGGGTTCTTAGCCTGCTTGGGCGGGCGATCAGGGTTTTGGTTAGCAGGGGCCGCATTATTGTTGTCGGGGGGATTTGCCGATTGACCAGCTTGATCCGCAGCTTGGTTGTTCCCCCGATTACGGCCCTTGCTGTGGTTTTGTTGGCCCTGGTTGCGTTGGTTGTTCTGGTTTTGCTGCAGGTTTTGTTGGGCGTAAACTTGCCCTTGGGCAGCAGGTGGATTCTGAGGTTGCGCAGGTGTTGGAGCAGGCTCCGGTGGATGATATGTAGGTGGAGGCTGTGCAGGTGCAGCAACTTGAGGGGGTTGCTAATATGGCTTCGGAGCGGGTTGTGGGTTTGCCACAGGGGCTGCCTGTGGCGGATAATAAGCGGGTTGTTCTTGTGAAGGCGCAGGAGCTGGAGCAGCCGGCTGGTGGTAGGGCTGAGGTGCGACCGAGGGGGCGTAAGCAGGAGTCGCATGACCGAAGCACTGAGGTGGACAGGTGGGTCCATGGGAATGATGGTGATGTGTCATAGGAGCATATGAGTTGGTAGCTCCAGACTGTGAGGTAGCCCACGAAAGGTCGGGACCAGGGTTAGGACGTGCTATGGAAAAGGGTTGGGGATGCGAAGAAACACGGTAGATGATACCGTCTGCAGCGTGGGATGCCCCCGGCGCATTGTGCTGGGAGGACTCACCGCGAGGGGCGTCAGGTATAATGGTATAGGGGTAACCTGACTGGGCATAAATGAGGTCGAACTGTTGGGCCTTAAGGATGACCTCTTCTTCAGACTGGGGTCTTTCTGATGCCACATCCTTAGCAATGACAGGGAGAAGGGACTTAAGGAACCAATCTAGGAAGATACGGTCATCTAATTTGATCTTGCATAAGCTACGGCGTCGATTCCACTCATGGATGTGGTCCGTGATGTGGGTAGCCGTGTTTTGTCTGCAGGATAGGAGGATCTCAACGCCCGCGTCATAGCGGACAGGCAACTGAAAGAACTGCAGGAAGGTCGAGGCAAGGGAAGCAAAGGTGGCATGGGTCCCATGGGGTTGCTCGATATACCACTTGGCTGCAGAGCCAGTGAAGGTGCGTTGTAACAGACGGAGGCGAACAGAGTCGTCCACTATGGAGTTGGAGGAACACCATAGGTGGAAAGACATGATATGGTTTTGTGGTTCCTCACCGGCCTTGCCCTCGAACTTAGGGATGTCAGAGGGGAGCTTGGTAGGCATATGAGGCCATGCAGAGTCGTGTCAGATAGGGTCTTTGGTCAATCTGGCCAGGTCAGGTAGGTTGAGGCTAGCCATGAATGGAAAACTGGAAGAAGGATGTGACACAGTAGTGGGTTGGACCAAGTTGGGGCCAATGCCCCCAAGTGGAGGGATAGGATTTGGGATGGTGCCCCCAAGTGGGGGAACGGAGGTAGTATAGGAGGGGCCTGCACCACCATGGGTAGTGTGAGCCACTGATGGAGTGGGGATAGGTATTCCTGCTACGGGAATAGGTGCCGTGAGGGGAGCGGTAGATGGGGGCCCCATGGAGGGCATACCCAAAGCAGGTGTAGTAACTGGTGTAGTGGTGGAGGTGCCACCAATGGTCCCTACCAGAAAAGGAGTGGAAGTCACACCAGCCATGGGGCTAGTAGGGGCAGTATAAATGGGGTTCTCATACTCTTCCTCAGAATCGGAGGTAAAGTAAGGAGCGTCAATATCTGGTGACAGAGACCTATGCCGTTGACGAGTGGAGTCAAGGGACAAGGCTCTAGATCTGTGATAAGTGGTATCAAGTGATGATGATCTGTGGTGATGACGGGTGGTGTCAAGTGAACCGTGCTGTGGGGGCTCGCCCCTGAGGCACCGAGAATGTCTCGGGGACTCAATGGTGACAGATGGTGTCAAATCTCTGTGGGTTGAGGTGAGTAGAAAAACAGCTCAAAAACCCTAATGCAACCGAGTGTGCAGAAGGAGAGCTCAACAAACAAGGCACTTAGGCCAACAACCAACTCAAAACACCTACTGCAACAGCTGTGCTACAATAAGTGGAGTATCAACAAAGATGGTCAGAATACCAACAAGCAGCAGGTTTCCTAAAAATAAAAAATGGTGGACTCACTAGACCAAAGGGAGGTAAGGGAGCATGCAAACACCTAACTAAAAGTATTCTGACTCAACTAGACATATCCTCTGCAAGGTGATGAAATCCAAGTCAGACAATATGAATAGAAAAGCCAAGTGGCTAAGGTATCCCCCTACCGGGAGGGACACCGGTTAGTCAATCCTAGAAGAATGGCAACTAAGATACCCCGTTCATGACACGTCCAGAAAGGTGAATCTGCCGTTTGGTCCTTTAACCGCAATACCCCAATACAGGGATATCCCGAGAACTGCGAAAGGTAGCCCTTCGGTTACTGAATGGAGTGCGGTATTCCACTCAGGCCTCCGGAACCAGTCTCCCGACTTCAACCCTCCTAAGGGAGAGGCCCTCTGATAAACTGGTCGTGACCGTGCCAAAAAGTACTAGGGGATTTTGGTTCCTTAATTGGACAACAACTATGTCTCAAGTGTAAGTAACCGAGGGGTGTTATTGGAAGCCTATCCCCCCGATCCTACCTAACTACAAAGATTCTTTTGTGTTCCCCAAGTGGGGTTAGAATATTGGTTGAGTTAGGTACGTTTTAAGGCTCACTTGAATTATGTGACAGAGTGTGTGCTCGTGAGGTGATGAACCCAAAATAGAAGTGCCACAAGGGGGGCAACTTCTAACTATCAATAATATTGAAATTGAAACTTTAACATGCAAAATTTTCTGAATTAAAATACTGAAATTTTAAAAAGATTCTGTAAAGGGAACAGAAATTATGTTGCAGAAAAGGCTGTAGGGAAGTAGGGCTGCAGGTAGGACAGAGGGCTGTTCAGATGTAGAAAATATTGCAGAGATCAGACCGCGGGTTTAAGGGAAACAGACGCGGACAGGTCGCGGCTTTTGGGCCGACAGAGGCAGTCGGGACGCAGGAAACAGGAAAAAAGACGCAGTCGAGTCGCGGGAAAAAGGCTAACAGACGCAGTTGGGATGCCGGAAAGGGGCTGAAAGCCGCAGTCAGGACGCGGGAAAATGGCCGACAGGCGCAGTCAGATCGCAACAAACAGGCTGATTAGTCGCGGTCGGATCGCAGGTAACAGACTTGAATCCGCCGGCAGGGCGTCGGAAACAATCTGAGAGTCGCGGTCGGGTCGCAGGTAAAGGCCTGAAAGACGCGGTCGGGATGCGACTGCAGAGGGAAAAGACGCGGTGTACGGCGGCCGAAAGGGACAGCCGAAAGGAAAAAATGGGAAATAATTGCAGAAAACTAAAAAAATTTTTAAACGAAAACCAGAAATTCAAACCTAGGGGAGTCGCCAAAACTGTAGCTAGGGTTTTACCCCTAGCTTGTGCAAATGAGCACCTACTAAGGAGAAGGGACTCCTTAGTAGCAGTTCAGTAAATGGAAATAATTAAGCTAAAACAGAAATAGAAACTACTCTAAACGTGTGCATGAAACATAAACAACAATTTGTAAACAATGGTTTTGTATTAATATTACCTTCAATGTGAAGGTTGATGAAGCTCTTTGCAATGTCCAAGAGGGTTGCTCCAAGCTCCAATGTGCTCCTTCTCTTTCTCCAATGGTGGGAATGGGCCAAAATGGGCTCTCAAGGTGAAAGTAGTTCAATGGTGAACTAGGGTTTCGAGAGAGATTTTGGCAGAGTAAGGGTATACTTGATTGTGGATGTGGAATAAGGGGTCTCCATCACCTATTTATAGTTTTTTGGTGGTGGAGTGCTGGCCCATGGTTTTGGGAACCATATGGTTTAGGGCAGCTGTATAGGGTTTTTTCCTCCTTTTCCTCATTATTTTATATTTTTTCTTCCCTTTTTAGGGGGTTTTTGCTATTTTTAGAGGAATTTTGAATATTTTTGGAGGAAAAAGGGGTTTTTTAGCCTTTTTGAGGCTTTTTTGATGGTTTTGAGGCCTTTTGGAGGCATTTTAGGCCTTTTGGAGGCTTTTTAGTGGGATTTTTAGGGTTTTTAAGGGAAATGTGGTAGGAAAATGGACAAATGAGCCATGTAATGAGGTAGATGAGGTAGTGAACACTTTTTTGGTGTTAACAACAGTCATAGTATATAATGACATATCAAACATGTTCATCATAAGTCAAACATTCAATTGATTTAATCTCTTGCAACATTACAGGGCACTAAAAACTAAAATATTCCCTGAAGAGAATGTGTTGCCATCAAATTGTAGAGAAGCATGTCAGTTGTTGGTTGAGTTGGGGATTGAATATAAGCAAATTCATTCATGTATAAATGATTTCATTTTATATAGAGATAAATATCAAAACAAGGTAGAATTCCATGTATGCAAAGAGAAGAGATATCATACAGATGCACAAGGTCCTACAGTACCAACTAAGGTTTTACAACACATGCCAATTATACCCAGACTTCAACGAATGTTTTGTTGCAAGTCACTTTCACAATTGATGGACTGGCATGCAAAGAACATGAGTAAATATGGATTCATGCAACTTCAGGTAGACTACAAAGCAATGAAACACATAGAGGAAAAATGGCCAAGAAAATTCAAAGATGAACCCCGTAGTATCAGGTTTGGGCTTGCAATAGATGCAGTATGTCCATTCTCTTTCATGACCGCAAATAATATTGTTTGTCCAGTCGGATTGATATTATACAATATTCCCCATGGATGAGTGTTAGAAAGGAGCACCTTATGCTGAGTCTCATTGTTCCAGGAAAGCATCAAGTTAAAAACATGGATGTTTATCTTGCGCCTTTTATTGATGAGATGCAACTGCTATGGAAATGCGTAAGAATGTATGACATATCATGTCCTCCATCAAATAGGTCATTCATGTTGTACGGTGTGTTGTGATAGATTATCCATGATTTATCAAGACTTGGTGTTTGTTATGGTAGGATAAAATATTTACGTATTTACACTCATGTTTTATCTTCATCGATAATTTCATACTTGCTTTTATAATATTAGTTTGATCGTATTAAAATTTCTTATTGAACTACATGGCTTCAAAGAAAGGGGAAATTTGCATGTCCAAGATGTGCAAATCAATTTCAAGGGCGGTATTCTAAAGATCTACATAAATTTATTTACGCAAACAACATGGTTTTTCTACCACCAGATCATAAGTTTAGAAATCGGTTGAAGAATCAATTTGATGGAAAAGTTGAAAATAGAAGCCATCCCATGATTATGGGTCTAGGTGATTGGCTTAAGAAATATGAAGATGCTGAATTGAAATATTGGGAGGAATGCCATAAGGAATGAAAAGGAAATCCATATTTTATGAGCTCCCTTACTGGAAGGATGTATTAATATCTCACCTACTAGATCCTATTCACATCTTAAAAAATGTGCCAGATTCTATATTTTGACATATATCGGGAAAATACAAGGACATCTTGTCTTAAAGGAGATATATCGCTCTTTTGCGCACCAAATTTGATAGGCGCACCAAATTCGATAGAAGACATTTGTGGCGAAACATGAAAAATGAAACATATGTAGAGGCTCCATGAATTTTGAAAAAAAGAGAGCTAGACCAACTAAAAAAAGTCATACGTTCAATAAGGACACCTACTAGATATGGGTCACCATTGGAAAAAGCTTTTACAGTTGATGGACATATCACAGGATTTAAAACACATGATTTTCATAATTTTATGAAGTTATTATCATCGCTTAACTTTTACCGATAACATTAATTAAGTGCTAAATATATTTTGATATTCTATTGTGTGAGAAAAATTACTAATGACATTTGATAAATGTGTTTGATAGCATATAATGCCATTGGAAATTAGGGGGATTCTTGGCTTACCGTTGACTTAAGGACCACCATAAATCGATTGTCAAGACTTGCAAGGTATGTGTTACAAAATGTTCATGTGTGAGAGACATAGAGATATTATATTGCATTTTATTTTTGACTAAAGGTCGATGCTAATTTACTATTCTTATATTAGGTGGGTGACCTCCAAGTAGATCCATGAATGTGAAGTGCCAAAATGGAAGAAGGAAATTGTAGAAATTGTATGTTTATTTGAGAAGGAGTTGCCTACAAGTTTCATGGACCTACAAGTCCATTTACTTATACATATAGTTGATGACATTGAATTGGAGGGTGTTGTATCAACGGGGTGGAATTTTTTCTTTGAGAGATATATGAAAAGTCTAAAAAGATATGTCTGATAAAAGGCACATCCAGAGGGTTGCATGGCTGAAGGGTATGTATTGAATGAATAATTTTTCTTCCTATGTGAATTCCTTGGTAAGGATTTTGAAGATGGGTCATGCTTCTGGGATAAAGAACGAGCACCATATATTATTGATGGATAAAAACCACAATCTAATGGTGTTCAAGTAGAAATTGGTAAGTACATTCATGATCATTGTGGTTGTCTTTATTGCGATATTTAATTTACTTTGTGTTAATTTATTTGTCAAATTAACAGCATGACATTTGGAGTTTGAAATAAACATATTGACATGTAATAGGTGTATATGAAAGCACTATACTCGAAAATTTTGTTCTGTACCACATGGAATTTATGAAGAAATGGATTGACTTATATGATAAAAAGAGAGAAGAAGTGTTAGAAGCAAGGAGACAGTTTAAGAGATCGAATCCAAGGAATACTCCACTTCCCATTGATCTGCTTGGGGAATGGGGCAAAGATTGCACACTAGAATGGATTACTGAAGAAATTCAAAATCAAATAGAAGACACAAGTATTGATTCAAACATAACAGAAGATGCAATCAACATGTCTAGAAGATGTGAAAGAAAGGTACAATTGGAATTTTAGAAAATGTTGTTTCAAATCAATTAATATGATACTATTAAGTGCTTAAATATTTGTCATTATATTTGTTTTAACTTAAATAAACGGTATTTCATAGGTGAGGAAATATCCTACAATGTGGGAATATGGTCGATATTATCGTGTAGAAAGGGTAGATGTAAAGAGACGATCCTTTGATTGTGGAATCATGGTTGATTTCAAGCAATCTAGTCGAGCAAGATCAAAAGATAAGAATATCATTGAAGGGAATCTACAATATGTTGGGGAAATCCAAGAAATTATTGAGTTGGATTACTATTCATTTAAATATTTTATTTTTAAGTGTAGATTGTATGAAGCGTTTGAGAGGACACAAAGACATGATACCCATAGTGGATTGTTTTCTATAGATTCATCAAGGTTCCTACCGGAGAATAAGGAGCCTTATGTTCTACCAATTCAATGTGAGCAGGTATTTCTTTAACTCAAACAAGAAGCGGTACTATTGATCATTAATATATTATTAATAGTTTGTTGTGAATGTGTGTGTGTGTGTGTGTTTATTAATCAATAAATTTGTTATAACGCATGTCTAATATATGTATGTTGTTCATCATGTGCAGGTATTTTTCTATGAAGATATTTTGGACCCGAAATGGGTATTTGTCATACATTATGATCCAAGGCTAAGGCTTGTATTTGATGATTCCTTAGTGGATACTGAACAAAACAATGATAGCCAACAAAATCAGAGAGAGGGATTAGAGAACATTGAAGAAATTGACATCCATGATGATGTTTGTCATGTCCCAAATTTGGAATTGGATCACAATGGCCTAATCACATTAGCCATATTCATTAGAGTTTGCAAAGTTGATGTTAAGGGTCAAATAATTGCCAAGGAGGAAAATTACTAGTTTCTTAGGTTTGGGGTGGAAGCTTTGGGATTTGGAATAATGGGGATAATAAATGATGTTTGAACATTAGAATGGCATAAATATTTAATAAAGGAGCTAAATAAATATATACAAGTGAAAATCAAAGTGGCATTTCATCATGAAGACACATGGAGGAAGTGGGACCCACATATGGCTAGATTTCCCCACTACATTTGGCATCATTCTCTCACCAATTCGAATTCAAGGTGAATGGTAACATACTTGGGGAAGTCCAAAAGGTATTATTCATGGCATAACTCATCCAAGGTCGAAATATAGAGGAAGAGTAACTCCCATGGAAGAGGAAGAGGCAATTTGGAGCTAGTGAGACACTTGGGCTAGATTCCCTAGCTCTATGACTGTAACACCCCGTTTTGACATTTCTACCTGAACTACTATTATATGTTGTATTTGTTTGACTGTGAGACCTCGTCAGTTGACGACACTGTGGACATGATTCTATTATTTTGCCGATATATATATATGTGTGTGTATGATGATAGTGTTAAGATCGATAGTCATGTTTAGATATGTATCATGTGTTAATTATGTCAAATATATGGAAATTTATTAAATGATGGGTACGTGGATACCGTTACAGTTATATGTTGAAATCAATGAATGTTATGCCAGGTGCATGGCGAATGAATGAGTTTATTGTCGTTATGTTATGATGAAATATATGTGTGTACATATCGAGGATTTATGCGCGATATTCTATATTGTATGTCGAGGACTGACTTACAGGTTGAAACGGCTAAGTGATAGCTGGATCCTACGAGGTGGGAGGGCCTCGGGGACACGGACTTCGAAAGATAAAATGGTATGCGAGTGATGCATTATTTACTTTCGTATGGTTATTATGCTGTTTATTACGATGTATGTTATGACATGGGTGGGGTAGGGTTTCAGGAAAC
The DNA here is from genome assembly GCA_027924585.1 of Larix kaempferi. Lineage (NCBI taxonomy): Eukaryota > Viridiplantae > Streptophyta > Pinopsida > Pinales > Pinaceae > Larix > Larix kaempferi. Next base: position 106,989 of record BSBM01002653.1, read on the forward strand.
TCAACCGCCCAGATCGGTTATACGATGACAGACCGAGTACAAGTGCAACGCTGTTGTTATGTCGAGTAGACATAATCCCTTGTTCCATTAGGGGGGTGGAGGCTTTACCCACCGTTTATCCCCGAAACCCAGAGTCATGGGAGGGCTGTGCTACGGCGCGCTCCCCAAGGTGTGTGATGATGACTGGTGGTTGCCTGCTGGGGAAGCTGGTCGATGTAGTCGACACTTCCGCTTACGGGTTCTAGCTGGAACCGGTCATGACTTGACATTCCAGGGTAGTCCAGCAGAGGACAGGATAGGATGTGGAAGTTAATAATGATGTAGGTAGATAGGTGTAGTGTGAAGTAGGGGTGAAAACAAGATCTAACTGTAGGTATGTAAAACCCTTGTTTGAGTATGTGTCGTAACTCAGAAATGTATGAATTGTCGTAACTAATAAGACTTCAGTTAGTTAAAGGATTGTACCTTGCAAACTATGTTAAAACATGTGTCAGTAAATAATAAAGTTTCGTGATTATGATCGGTGTGCGTGAATTATTATTGTTAGTGTACTTACGCGAGGTATGTAAGCAGTAGCTACGCTTACATAACTCGCCTACATATTTATAAATTGTGTAAAATATTGTTGAATAATGATGTTAATTATTGTCGTTTCATAATTAACTATTGTTGATCAATGTTAATAATGTCGATTAAAGTTAGTAATGATGATTAAGGCTAACAATGTAGATTAATGGTAATTACTGTCAATTTAGGTTATTAATGTTGATTAATGTTAATTATTGTACATTAATGATTAATTATTGCTGAGTAATAAACAAGTTACGGTTAAATTATGTAGTAAAATAATGCAACCTAGTTAGTAATGATTAATCGAATGCTAATGAGATGTTTAGTAAAAACTAAGGGTTAAAATGGTTAAATGATTATTGTAATGTAAAATTTAGTAGTATTAATTTGATAAGTAAATATTAATTGCAAGGTTAGATAATTAATTAAGAAGTATGGATAAGAATTAAGTTATAAACCATTAGTTTTATAAGGATCATGCTTAAGATTAATTAGAAAACGGGATTATTATTGGTAATTAATAAATTGAATTAGTGAATTTATAATTAAAGAGAATTTACATATTAAAAATATTAGAAACCATTAATTAAATGATTAGGTAATTGTAATTAATGGTTTGATAATTACTGTTAATTAAATTAAATGAGGAAGCAGGCAAGTTTAAACTATATAATATGTATATAGCATTTATTATTTATTAATTAAATGGTCAAATGTTGAAATATGAATAAGGATATGTTTAAAATTGTTATATTAAATAAATGATTAAATTTAATTGAATTAAAGGTTACGGTTGAGAAGTGACCCCAACCAACACTTTTAATATTAATTTAATATTTAAAAGTCCAAGTCCAAGTTGAGGGCTAAATGGGTTGGAGGAAATTTAATTTAGGGATAAGGGTAGTAATGGGAAGAGTCGGCAAATTTGGTATAAGATGGTGAAAGGGGGAAGGAGAAGGGGATCTTTTTTTCTACCTTAGTTATTTTGGGAGGAAGTTTTGGGAGAGCAGAGACAGAAATTTTAGAGCAGAGCTGAAAGGAGCTGAAAGGGGGTTTTTGCTGGAGGTTTTTTCTAAAGGGATATAACGGGTTGGCTTGTACTCGGTTTGGGCTCGGGGGTCCAAAGGGGTACCTTTGGAGCTGGGTGGTCGGCGAGACCTCGCCAGTTGGCAGGGTGGCAAAACTAGTTCGGTTGGTTGAGTTTCAGAACTGTGGGAAGGCTTTTGACTGCAGGGAAAAAGGCAAGGAGAAACGGCAAACGGGGACAGCAACAAAAGGGAATCTGCAAGCTACCTACAGGTATTTTCCAGCAGGTATGTTTTATTATTCTACCTTGTCAAATTCAGTTGTAAGTTAATTAAAAATGGTTATATGCTGTAATTATAATATGCTACCCACATAAACAGAATTGGTAAATTACGTGCTTATATGTTTGCTGCTGAGAATGGAAACCTGTAATTGATGTTAGAACAATAGCTGGAAAACACCTATATATATATTGAAACCGTAAATACTGTTTTTACAGCCAATAGGAACAACAGAAATTAGAAAACATAAATTTAAAACAAAACATAAACAGTAGAAGACTGATTTTTATTGGGAGTTGTAAAACAAACAAAGGACCCAGGTTGGGGTCTTACATATGGTATCAGAGCCATGGTTCCAAGTCTGGAACCAGAGGGCTCATTACAGAAGTTGTAAAAAGCTTGTTGTGGAAGCCTTAGACCTGCATAAAACAAGGGGAGAGTTAGGAAATTGGTATTTATAATTATTTACACAAACACACAAAAAAAAATTATTACCCAGAAATTCTATGTACATATATATATATATAAACGGAGATTATATATAAACAAAGGGTTGCATATGTGAAATACTATTGTTATTATCACTTATTCATTTTTTTTTTAAAACCTAAACTTAATTGAACTAACAAAAGAAACAAAGGGAAATTTGTTTCTTTTATATATTTATTTTGGGATTATAAACAATGTATAAATATATATATATATATATATGACAAAAATTTATATGTATATGACAAAATTTATATATAAATAAAATAAAATAAAACAAATTATATATAAACAAATAAAAATGTAATATTCCGTGACAGTAATAATGCAGCGTGTTTTGTGGCTAGTTGTCAAAGGGCTGAGAGTAATGAAGGAATCGTTTCAGCAGGCTATATTCCGCGTTGGCGTTTTGTGATTGTCATACATCATTTCACATTGCGAGTTTGCTTGCTGAAGACGTCGCGTGTCCATCAAATGTGTCCAGAAGATGCTTTGCCACAGGGGACAATCAAAATATTTGGACGTTGATTGATATCTTATATTTCATAACTTGTTTAAAAAAAAAAAAGGAAAAAAAAAACAGAAGAATGAAACAAATTTTTGGGGGTTTCGCGGCATGCAACCCACGGGCGCAGCCCACGCAGGCCGCAGCCACGGGCGCAGCCCACGCAGGCCGCAGCCCCGGGCGCAGCCCACGCAGGCCACAGCCCCCGGGCGCAGCCCATAGGCCGCAGCCCCGGGCGCAGCCCACAGGCCGCAGCCCACGGGCGCAGCCCACAGGCCGCAGCCCCGGCGCAGCCCACGCAGGGCGCAGCCCCGGGCGCAGCCCACGCAGGGCGCAGCCCTAGGCGTGCAGCTCGGCGCCCTAGCGGCCTGAGCGCAACCTAGGCGTGCAGGAGGGAAACAAAACAACCAAAAGAAAAAAAAAACCCTCATTGATATGTAAAATCAATTTTCGAGAACCGCTGGTAAATCCCTCAAGTTAAACCCTAGCAAATTGAAAGGAAGCATCAATATTTCATTAAATAACTAGCTAGAAAAGCCACCGCGTCGCAGAGAGGAGAAGCGGCAGGTCCGTTCACGCTGAGAGAGAGCCACGACCTGCGTGGGGGAGAACCCAGCAGGCCTGTGGAGCAGAAGAGGAGCTGGACGCCCTCTGCAAGCCTTGAGTTTTCAAAAATTTCCAGAAACGGATATTATGCAAAGGGTTTAGATATACCTTAATCGGTGGGTGGCGTTTACAAAACTCTGGTCATGATGGAGTGGCAGGGCTCCTCCGTTGCTGAGAAGAGCTCGCTCTGGGCTCATGGATTCCATAGCGCCTTCCGAGCACCCTTGCAGAGTCGAGCTCGCCAAAAAAAAATCCTGAAGGGAAATGAGGCCGAGCAGGAAGGATGTGCCCTTTTGAGGGTTGAGTGGATATTTTCTTAATAGTTTTAATTGCATGCAAGCCGCGTGGCCCACATGCTAGGTCGAGCGCTTCTTTAGGGTTTAGGGTGGGTATAGGTTAGATTTTTTTTATTATTATTTTTATTTCACTTATTATTTAATAAATTTGATATTATTTAATTTATCAAATAAATTAAATTGTTAAATACTAAGGGTTAGTTAAAAGTTAATGTGAATGATATATATAAATACAACAAGTTTGATTTATATTTAGAAATTTTAAATAGGTTATAAATTAATTTATATATATATATAATAAAATTCAAATTTAAAGTTTAATTCAAGTTAATTAATTAAATTAATTGTTTGATTGTTATTATTTAATGAAAAAAAAAATCTATTTTATTAATGTTAATTAATTTTATTAACTTAATCTTAAATCAGATTAATTAATATTAAGTGTTGAGAATCTAATTTAGAGGATTGATCTTGTTAAGGTTACAAGGTTAATGTAATTTAAGAATTATTAATTAATATTAAATTGAACATTAGTTTTATTAAATAAATTAATATCAATTAATTTTATATTAAATTTTATAATGAAACGTGTAAGTATAGGTCATAAACTAAATTAACATTAATTAGTTTTCTTAAATATAACCCTTGTCGAGACTTCGACGTAATGTCGAAAGGGCAAGATGGACCCTAAATTTCGAAAACAAGACACCATGTTGACCAGCATGACGAGCTGATCGATAGGACACTGATTCTAGCTCGTGACCAGAATGTTTGATAAACACGACTCTAGACTTAAAACTTAGGTTACGCTATTATTAAATTTTAATTATTAACGAGAACGAGGCAATAAACCCTAATTGAATATCTTGAAGAATTGATGGTGACCTGATGAGGATTGTGTGGAATCCAATACTGAAACCTACGTAGAACTACTGTTGTAAATTTAGTACCGGGTGGCCTCAAGATGGCCTGATCGAAACGTCCTGAACTATAGCTCTTAGAGTAAAGACGTCCGTAAATTAGTCATGGTACAATTTTGAATTAACTGTTAAGCTGATGGTAAATTAGTCATGATGTCATTGAGTGCTAATTAGCTTATTATTCCTTGAGCAGGGATAAACATGGTAAGGACGCGAGCAGGTCGGGGGCGAGGTCAGACAACGGCATTACCTGAGCCGAATGTGCCGGCACCATCGCCAGAGACCATTCTTATACTGCGCTCGCTGGAAGCTATAAACGAAACACTCAGAGGACTAGCACAGAGAGGAAGTACTACCTCGGAGGTAGAGGTGGAGGCCCCTCCACTAAGGGAGGAAGTTCCTGTGGTAGAAGCGAATACGGTACCGAGAACTCCGCATCAGGATATCAAAAGGGAGCTTCAGAAGATAAGGCTTCCAGAATTTTCAGGGGGTCGATCAGGGATACGAGCAGAGTCGTGGTTGGAAGAGATGACCAGGTGCTTGACCTTGCAGGAGTATACCTCCACGTCCAAGTCCAAACTGGCCATATTTCAACTAAAGGGGGCCGCTTTGAACTGGTGGGGAAACCAAGAAAGGCAGCTACACCTTACACCGGACACGGTTCCATGGGAACTGTTTGTGGAAAAATTCAAGGGGAAGTACCTACCCGCATCCTACCAGGAAGAACAGGCAGGGGCTCTTCATGCCTTGGTACAAAGGCATCTATCAGTGGAGGAGTATGAAGAGAGGTTCATGGAGTTAGTGAAGTATGTCCCATACTTGGACAATGACGAACGCCAAGTTGAGCGCTTCGTGTATGGGCTCAATGCCAAGATCAGGGCTCAGGTACGGATGTGGAAACCGACTTCGGTCGCCGAAGCAGTCGATTGTGCTCGTTACACTGAGGAGATGTTGGGTGCAAAGCCCATCAGGTCATTCAACTCTCAGCAGTCAGGGTTTGTGGGGAAGGCCCCTCGAAGCTACCCTCGGGGAGGATATGCGAGGCCACCTCCCTACGGGAACAGGAGCACACCAAGAGTCGCAGCGGTTGACAGATCAGTGGCAACTAGGGCGGTGCCCCAGTCGGCCACAGGGACTCACCAGGGTGCAAGGAATTTCAGAGGAACAGCCGGTAGAGGAAGGGGTCCTAGGGGGAGGAACCCCTCTCAGAGGTCTGAGCAGGTTATCTCGCCCGCTCCATTACAGGTTGCTTGTTGGGGATGTGGAGGTCCACATTACCAGCGTGACTGTCCCGAATTACGATCCGGTACAGTACAGCGAGAAGGAAAAGCTCCAATGGGGAGTGGGGGTAGTAGGCATCAGATCTCGGCTGCAGTAAACAACCATCAAGCAGAGCACCAATCCACTGTGGTCGAATCATCAGGTACGGTCAATAATGTCAAGCTTAGAATATTGTTTGATCCTGGTGCTACTGATAGTTTCATTTCTCCATATGCATTAGACAAATGTGGGTTGGCAGCCTACGAGCATGATGATTTCATCTTAGTCGAAATGGCTTCAGGGGTAAAGCAAGCAGTAGGACCTAGTGTCGATAAGTGTGTAGTGGATCTCGGGGTGTGTGTTACACAAGTCAAAGTGTACGTCACCACCCTTGGAACTTATGATCTCATCATAGGTATGAATTGGCTTGAGGAACATCGAGCTTTCTTGGACTGTTATGGGAAGAAAGTTCTTTGCGTTAATGACAACGGAGAGGCCATCAAGATCCAGGGTATCAAACGGAAGGTGTCCCTACGTTTCATATCAACGATGAACGTAAAGCGATGTATGCGACAAGGATGCCAGTTGTACATTGTTGAAGCAGTAAACAATGAGAAGGGACCCTCCTTTGATGACTATCCAGTGTTAGCCGAGTTTAGTGATGTATTCCCAAAGGAATTACCTGGGTTACCTCCTAAGAGGGAACTTGATTTTACCATTGAGGTAAAACCCGGTTCAGAGCCAACATCAAAGACACCTTACAGGATGACGGCCCCAGAACTTTGTGAGTTGCAAATGCAGTTAAAGGAACTGCTAGATCTAGGGTTCATCAGACCAAGTATTTCACCGTGGGGTGCGCCAGTAATCTTTGTGAAGAAGAAGGATGGTTCCTTGCGTCTTTGCATTGACTACCGAGATTTGAATAGAGCCACCGTGAAGAATAGGTACCCGATACCTCGAATTGATGATCTCTTTGATCAAATGAAAGGGGCGACAGTCTTCTCAAAGATCGACTTACGATCAGGTTACCACCAGCTACGGATTAAGGAAGGTGATATACCTAAGACTGCTTTTCGAACAAGGTTTGGGCACTATGAGTTTGTGGTGGTGCCCTTCGGTTTGACCAATGCCCCAGCCGTATTCATGAGTCTCATGAATAGCGTGTTCCGAAAATACCTAGATCAATTTGTGCAAGTCTTCTTGGACGACATCCTCATCTACTCCAAGAATGAACAGGAGCACGAGGAACACTTGCGAATAGTGTTGTCATGCTTAAGGGAGCATCATTTGTATGGTAAGTTGTCCAAATGTTCGTTCTATCAGAAGGAGATCCATTACCTAGGGCATATAATTTCCGGTGAGGGAATTGCTGTGGACCCTGAAAAGGTGAAGGCCATAATGGATTGGCCCGTGCCAATGAATGCGCATGAAGTAAGGAGCTTCATGGGGTTAGCTGGGTATTATAGAAGGTTTGTTAAGGGCTTCTCAAAAATCGCAAAACCCATAACTACCCTACAGCGAAAGGGCACTAGGTACGAATGGACAGATGAATGTGATGCCGCATTCACCGAGCTGAAAAGACTATTGACGAGTGCACCAATTCTACGGGTTCCAGATATGGAGAAGGAATTCACAGTTTGCACCGATGCTTCAAGGCAAGGTTTGGGTGCAGTGTTGATGCAGGAAGGTGGAGTAATAGCTTATGCGTCGAGAAAGCTAAAAACACATGAAGAGAATTACCCTACTCATGACCTAGAGTTAGCTGCAGTGATGTTAGCTTTGAAGCTTTGGAGACATTACCTGGTGGGACGAAGCTTTGAACTCAAGTCTGATCACCAAAGCTTAAGGTATATCTTCACTCAGAGAGACCTAAATGCTAGGCAAAGGCGATGGAGTGAGTTCATGAGCGAGTATGATTTTGGGATTTCCTACATCAAGGGGAAGGAGAATGTGGTAGCAGATGCCTTAAGCAGAAAACCAAGACTTTTCTCTCTTATACCTTTGAAGGTGGATTTGAGGGAAAGAATTTTAGGGCAGCTACTCGGGGATAGTTGGTACCTAAAGGTCACAGCAGCACTCCAGAATGGGAAACCGGTGGGACCAAAGTTTGAAGGCTATGAGTTGGAAGCCGATGGTTTGTTACGGTATCAAGGGAGGATGTATATTCCTGAGGAGGGAGATATTAGAGAGACTATCCTTAAGGAGGCCCACAGAGCAGTGTATTGTGCACACCCGGGTGTAAAGAAGATGTATGCAGACATGAAGCAACTCTTCTTTTGGGCAGGGATGAAAAGCGACGTGGTCAAATTCGTCGCTAGGTTCCTTGAGTGTCAGCAGGTAAAAGCTGATCATCACCACCCGGCAGGTCTGTTGCAGCCACATGACATTCCTATGTCGAAGTGGGAGGTTATCTCCATGGACTTCGTGGTGGGATTGCCTCTTACCTCTCATAGGCATGATGCCATTATGGTCATCGTTGACAAACTGACCAAAACTGCTCACTTCATTCCGGTTAAGGAGACCTATGATGTCACGGATGTAACACGTGTATTCATAAATGAAGTTGTTCGTCTCCATGGGTTTCCCAAAAAGATTATATCGGATAGAGATTCCAGGTTTACATCCAGGTTTTGGACGAGTTTGCAGTCAGCATTGGGTACTCAGTTGAACCTAAGCACTGCTTACCATCCAGAGACAGATGGACAAACAGAAAGAGTGAATCAGGTGATGGAGGACATGCTTAGAATGTATGTCATGGATCAACAAACTCACTGGGAAAAGCACTTACCTTTGGTAGAGTTTGCTTACAACAACAGTTACCATAGTTCAATTGGGATGCCTCCATATGAAGCTTTATATGGAAGGCCATGCAGGACACCATTGAGTTGGGAAAGGTTAGAGGATCGAGTAATTATAGGACCTGAGTTGATTCAGGAGATGGAAGAACAGGTTGTTCAGATCAGGCAGCGGTTAAAGGAAGCACAGGATAGACAGAAGAGTTATGCCGATGCGCATAGGGTTGACCGAAGCTATAAGGTGGGTGATGCAGTGTTCGTCCGCATCAGGCCTAGCAAAAGTACCATCAGGTTTGGGAAAGGGACAAAGTTGTCGCCACGATTTATAGGACCCTTTGAAATTTTAGAAAAGGTTGGACCCGTCGCGTATCGTCTTGCGCTGCCACCCCATTTGCACAAAACTCATAATGTTTTTCATGTATCTGTTTTACGACATTATGTAGCTGATGAGTCACATAAAATAAATTGGAAGGAACTGCAGGTTTCAGACGAGGGAACCATCAGGGTCGAACCATTACTTATATTGGACCGCAGGGTTAAACAGTTGAGGCACCGTTTGGTGGACCAAGTTAAGGTCCAGTGGGACCGATATAGCCCAGGTTCTGCTACCTGGGAGGACGCAGAGACTATGCGTCGTGATTATCCCACGTTATTTTGATCATAACTTCGGGACAAAGTTTCCTGAAGGGTGGGTGTATGTAACACCCCGTTTTGACATTTCTACCTGAACTACTATTATATGTTGTATTTGTTTGACTGTGAGACCTCGTCAGTTGACGACACTGTGGACATGGTTCTATTATTTTGCCGATATATATATATGTGTGTGTATGATGATAGTGTTAAGATCGATAGTCATGTTTAGATATGTATCATGTGTTAATTATGTCAAATATATGGAAATTTATTAAATGATGGGTACGTGGATACCGTTACAGTTATATGTTGAAATCAATGAATGTTATGCCAGGTGCATGGCGAATGAATGAGTTTATTGTCGTTATGTTATGATGAAATATATGTGTGTACATATCGAGGATTTATGCGCGATATTCTATATTGTATGTCGAGGACTGACTTACAGGTTGAAACGGCTAAGTGATAGCTGGATCCTACGAGGTGGGAGGGCCTCGAGGACACGGACTTCGAAAGATAAAATGGTATGCGAGTGATGCATTATTTACTTTCGTATGGTTATTATGCTGTTTATTACGATGTATGTTATGACATGGGTGGGGTAGGGTTTCAGGAAACTCAACCGCCCAGATCGGTTATACGATGACAGACCGAGTACAAGTGCAACGCTGTTGTTATGTCGAGTAGACATAATCCCTTGTTCCATTAGGGGGGTGGAGGCTTTACCCACCGTTTATCCCCGAAACCCAGAGTCATGGGAGGGCTGTGCTACGGCGCGCTCCCCAAGGTGTGTGATGATGACTGGTGGTTGCCTGCTGGGGAAGCTGGTCGATGTAGTCGACACTTCCGCTTACGGGTTCTAGCTGGAACCGGTCATGACTTGACATTCCAGGGTAGTCCAGCAGAGGACAGGATAGGATGTGGAAGTTAGTAATGATGTAGGTAGATAGGTGTAGTGTGAAGTAGGGGTGAAAACAAGATCTAACTGTAGGTATGTAAAACCCTTGTTTGAGTATGTGTCGTAACTCAGAAATGTATGAATTGTCGTAACTAATAAGACTTCAGTTAGTTAAAGGATTGTACCTTGCAAACTATGTTAAAACATGTGTCAGTAAATAATAAAGTTTCGTGATTATGATCGGTGTGCGTGAATTATTATTGTTAGTGTACTTACGCGAGGTATGTAAGCAGTAGCTACGCTTACATAACTCGCCTACATATTTATAAATTGTGTAAAATATTGTTGAATAATGATGTTAATTATTGTCGTTTCATAATTAACTATTGTTGATCAATGTTAATAATGTCGATTAAAGTTAGTAATGATGATTAAGGCTAACAATGTAGATTAATGGTAATTACTGTCAATTTAGGTTATTAATGTTGATTAATGTTAATTATTGTACATTAATGATTAATTATTGCTGAGTAATAAACAAGTTACGGTTAAATTATGTAGTAAAATAATGCAACCTAGTTAGTAATGATTAATCGAATGCTAATGAGATGTTTAGTAAAAACTAAGGGTTAAAATGGTTAAATGATTATTGTAATGTAAAATTTAGTAGTATTAATTTGATAAGTAAATATTAATTGCAAGGTTAGATAATTAATTAAGAAGTATGGATAAGAATTAAGTTATAAACCATTAGTTTTATAAGGATCATGCTTAAGATTAATTAGAAAACGGGATTATTATTGGTAATTAATAAATTGAATTAGTGAATTTATAATTAAAGAGAATTTACATATTAAAAATATTAGAAACCATTAATTAAATGATTAGGTAATTGTAATTAATGGTTTGATAATTACTGTTAATTAAATTAAATGAGGAAGCATGCAAGTTTAAACTATATAATATGTATATAACATTTATTATTTATTAATTAAATGGTCAAATGTTGAAATATGAATAAGGATATGTTTAAAATTGTTATATTAAATAAATGATTAAATTTAATTGAATTAAAGGTTACGGTTGAGAAGTGACCCCAACCAACACTTTTAATATTAATTTAATATTTAAAAGTCCAAGTCCAAGTTGAGGGCTAAATGGGTTGGAGGAAATTTAATTTAGGGATAAGGGTAGTAATGGGAAGAGTCGGAAAATTTGGTATAAGATGGTGAAAGGGGGAAGGAGAAGGGGATCTTTTTTTCTACCTTAGTTATTTTGGGAGGAAGTTTTGGGAGAGCAGAGACAGAAATTTTAGAGCAGAGCTGAAAGGAGCTGAAAGGGGGTTTTTGCTGGAGGTTTTTTCTAAAGGGATATAACGGGTTGGCTTGTACTCGGTTTGGGCTCGGGGGTCCAAAGGGGTACCTTTGGAGCTGGGTGGTCGGCGAGACCTCGCCAGTTGGCAGGGTGGAAAAACTGGTTCGGTTGGTTGAGTTTCAGAACTGTGGGAAGGCTTTTGACTGCAGGGAAAAAGGCAAGGAGAAACGGCAAACGGGGACAGCAACAAAAGGGAATCTGCAAGCTACCTACAGGTATTTTTCAGCAGGTATGTTTTATTATTCTACCTTGTCAAATTCAGTTGTAAGTTAATTAAAAATGGTTATATGCTGTAATTATAATATGCTACCCACATAAACAGGATTGGTAAATTACGTGCTTATATGTTTGCTGCTGAGAATGGAAACCTGTAATTGATGTTAGAACAATAGCTGGAAAACACCTATATATATATTGAAACCGTAAATACTGTTTTTACAGCCAATAGGAACAACAGAAATTAGAAAACATAAATTTAAAACAAAACATAAACAGTAGAAGACTGATTTTTATTGGGAGTTGTAAAACAAACAAAGGACCCAGGTTGGGGTCTTACAATGACAACAATGATGAAGATGCTATGACACCTATGACACAAATCAGACCTGAAGGCTGACATATGACATATATGACATGTCAGGGCTAAAACTAGACTCCAAGAGGGCGCTCAAGGGTGTTAGGGCAGCTAAGATGCTTCCACATGTGATTTGGTGGAAGTGGGAGACTAGGAATTGTTGTACAAGTGGCGTTCTTTGGAATCTCTTCCCAACTTGAGTTGGCATGAGTCTCTTGGAAGGAATTCGACCCATGGAGGCCATTAGAACTTTATAAATGTCAATAACAAAGAATGAAACCAGCTTTTGATCATTTGTAGAATTTGTAATTGCATTTGTGAAGAGGGAGAGCTAGTGGATGACTAGTTTCTTGCCTTAGCCAATTTCGAGGGTGAAAGATTCCCATCCAAGTTGGTAATTGGAAAGGCCATTCAGACCTTTCATTTGGAGCTTTAATGGAGTCTTTATTTGCAGGTGTAAGCTACAGGGCAGCTCATGGTTTCTTCTATTGCAGCTCACTCCTTCAACCATTTCCGGTTTTGATGGCATATTCTTGATCCTTGAGGGAGGGCGTTTTTGGTGAGATATTGTACTCTTTGGGGGAGCTTTTAATGCCCCATTTATTTTGTAATATGAAGTAAATACTCTTTTATTCATCTCCAAAAAGTTTCAGGTCGAAATTCCAAGTAGAAATGTATAAATCTCATTTTTAATGGAAGAACAATGCCATTTCCCCACTACCTTGTTGTGAGCCAATGTATTGATGATGATTTCGAATGGATGGATGATTCTCTGATATATTTGTGGTCAATATAATTCCATGGATGTCTTCTACAAGTTTCATGTACTGTACTTGAGCATTTGAAGTATTTTTACTTAGTTTAATTGCACTGGGAGAAGAAATAGTGCCATTTCCCCAAGGGTCGAATTGGTGATTTTTGCAGTTGAGTGGGAGAGGGTTGGAACAGATATAATAATCAATTAATGGTGCACATGAGACCTTAATAACATCCTTAATACATTCCCTACCTCTGTTCAGAAATTTGAGTGGCTTTGGAGGCATTTGGGAAGCCATTTTCAATACTTACCCCAGGGGGATTTGAACCCCAAATTACTAGTAAAATTGCATACTTGGTCCAGAATCTTAAGAGAGTTTGCAGAGGTATTTTGGTGGCCATATATCATCCCTGAACATCATATTCAAGTCTTAATATCATTCATACACCTTCCTTGAATATTTGAAGGCATTTGGAGTCAATTCGAGACATAGAGACCAATACTAGTCAAAGGCAAATTACTAGTAAAGTTCCCTACATTGGCCAGAATTGAAAGAGTATTTGCAGAAGTATTTTAAAGGTCCAAAGGCATCCTTAAAACACATATTTATGTTCTAATCTCATTCATATACCTTCTCAGAAGATTTGAAATCATTTGGGGCAAATTTGGGACCTAGAGATCAAACTAGTCAAAGGTCGAACTAGGGAAAAAAAAGTGGAAAATTGCCATTTTAATAAAATTCCTAACAAGGGACATTACAGTGGTATCAGAGCATGATCTTGGCACCTGATGTGGTATAATATTCATGAGGACAATAATTCAGGTACCACCATTAGATATTGAAACCAAAAGTGCTTTTGTTGAAGAGGAAAAAAAAAAAAAAGTAGGAGAAGAAGAGAAATTTTTTTGAGGAAACTATGACTAGGGATGAAAAGGGAGCCTCATATGATGGTGAGGAGCATATAAAAATTATGAAAACAATATTTGAAGATATGACCAAGCAACTTAAGGAAGGATTCGAATTGTTTTCTATCGAACTTGTGGAAAAAATTATTGATTTTAAGGAAACCAAGGGGCAAAATGCATCAGCTTGCTTGAAGGAGCAAAAGGAAGAGACATCACAAGATCATGAAGAAGATTCTATTGAAAATATGGAAGATCATTTCGAGACACCTTCTAGCTTATACATGAACCAAAGAGCATCTACTGATGGATGCTTAAACTATGAAGGAGTACCTACTGATGGGTGCTCACACCTCTATGTTGGTGACATAGAGATCACTTTGGAAAGTGTTGCTGCAAGCCCAAGTTCCATTAAGCATGATAATAAATACCTTGTAGCAGTTGAAGAAGAACCAAGATCAACTTCCCCATCACCACTTGAGCTTCATGAAGTTGGTCCAAGCAAAATTGAAGAAGATGAGGAGGTTCATTTGCAAGAGCCTCATTTTCTTGAAGGGTCCTTAAAGATGAATGAAAATAAGATCCAAGAGTCCCTCATAATTCTCCATGACACTCAAGCATTGGTGTCAAATTCTTGTTGGAGAGCTACTTCATTGGAGGAAACATCCTTCCTTGAAGACATGGAGAAGATTCAAAGAGCAATGTGCCACATCAAAGGTAATTTCATGTCTTTGCTTTTTGATAGAAACCATTTGTTTGAGCTTAATGAATTGTTACATGATGCATACTTGAAGAATAATGAGGATATTCATAAGCTCACAATTCAAAATGAGCAACTTCTTGAAAAGTTGCAAGATACTTGTTTTTCCTCCTATGTTTCAGATTGTCAAATGGTAGATTGTTTGGAGGATTCTCATGACATGGTGGATCATGAGAAATGTGGGAATTTGAATGTGCTTAATGTGTTTGAAGATGAACTTGAAGAGATCCAAACACTTGATGTGGTGGAAGAGGAAATTGAATTGTCTCTTGATGAAGGTTATGCAATTTTTAAACAAGAGCATGATTCCTCTACATTGGAACCAATCTATGACAAAGGTTTCCCACTTTTGAAGGAGCTGCATGATACTACCCACATGGATCCTTCCCATTATGGAACTTCTGCACTTATTGATCATTTGGGTGAGTTAGTTCGTTCTCCTACATCCTACAATTCCATGTTTTGCAGTATTAGTCTCAATGAAGTATGGGTGAAAGGGTTCTTTTTGATGGTGCCACATGAGGAGTATGGAACTCCTAGATTTAACTTTTATAATGACATGGTTGGATCACATTCTTATTCACATTTGCAGCAGCATAATTTGTCACTTTATGATGATTCACATCTACATGGATGCACCTATGATATGGATTTGAGTCACTTGAAGACTCATGGTTTTTCTTGCTCAACACTGGGTTCATTTGATGTTAGAGGAACTTCATCCAACACTTGGGTGAATATATTTATGATGGGAGAACATTTTTGTTGGCAGCCACATACTTTGTCACATATTTATGATTCGCACATTCATGGATGTATGGGTGAGACTTCTTTGAGTCATTTGAAGTCTCCTTGTTTTTTCTGCTCATTATTTGGTTCAGATTTTAGTGGAGATTCTTCATTCACTTCTTGGATGAAAGAATACATGGCTGAATATTTTGATGCATATCACATCCTTTTGGAGCAGCATTATAGGACATGGGATCCTCACCTATGTCATTGGAGCAGATTTGATTGGTCACTTGAAGCTGGTATGCACTTGGAAAATCGTGGTCTACTTGCTTGGAGGTATAAGCACTTTCATGACTCTTTGATGAAGCATATCCTCGATGTACATTTTCATTATGTTGTTATGTACTTTGATGATATATATTTGGTACTCATGATGTTTGGAAGAATGCATACAAGAAAATGGGATCCAGGAATCCTCTTATCTAATGGTGTAGGTTGGAGAGCACTCTTAATTGTTGGGGTGCAATACAAGCAATGGGACCCTGGAATTATTTTTATCTCATTGGTTTCATATTTTTGGGGGAAACAAGCAGTATGGGAGATGGATTTCCCCACTTAATAAAGTGATTTTTATCAGAGTAGTGCAGCAGCAAGCATGTTGGTTCCTCTCTAAAATATTCATGGAAACTCAAAGACTCAAGGTTTGGCAATTCAATGGCAACTTCAAAGAATTATACAGAAAGCAGGTTCTTCAACACCCATGTTTGAAATTGCTTAAGGACAAGCAATATTGGGAAGGGAGGATTTGTCATGTCCCAAATTTGGAATTGGGTCACAATGGCCTAATCACATTAGCCATATTCATTAGAGTTTGCAAAGTTGATGTTAAGGGTCAAATAATTGCCAAGGAGGAAAATTACTAGTTTCCTAGGTTTGGGGTGGAAGCTTTGGGATTTGGAATAATGGGGATAATAAATGATGTTTGAACATTAGAATGGCATAAATATTTAATAAAGGAGCTAAATAAATATATACAAGTGAAAATCAAAGTGGCATTTCATCATGAAGACACATGGAGGAAGTGGGACCCACATATGGCTAGATTTCCCCACTACATTTGGCATCATTCTCTCACCAATTCGAATTCAAGGTGAATGGTAACATAATTGGGGAAGTCCAAAAGGTATTATTCATGGCATAACTCATCCAAGGTCGAAATATAGAGGAAGAGTAACTCCCATGGAAGAGGAAGAGGCAATTTGGAGCTAGTGAGACACTTGGGCTAGATTCCCTAGCTCTATGACAACAATGATGAAGATGCTATGACACCTATGACACAAATCAGACCTGAAGGCTGAAATATGACATATATGACATGTCAGGGCTAAAAATAGACTCCAAGAGGGCGCTCAAGGGTGTTAGGGCAGCTAAGATGCTTCCACATGTGATTTGGTGGAAGTGGGAGACTAGGAATTGTTGTACAAGTGGCGTTCTTTGGAATCTCTTCCCAACTTGAGTTGGCATGAGTCTCTTGGAAGGAATTCGACCCATGGAGGCCATTAGAACTTTATAAATGTCAATAACAAAGAATGAAACCAGCTTTTGATCATTTGTAGAATTTGTAATTGCATTTGTGAAGAGGGAGAGCTAGTGGATGACTAGTTTCTTGCCTTAGCCAATTTCGAGGGTGAAAGATTCCCATCCAAGTTGGTAATTGGAAAGGCCATTCAGACCTTTCATTTGGAGATTTAATGGAGTCTTTATTTGCAGGTGTAAGCTACAGGGCAGCTCATGGTTTCTTCTATTGCAGCTCACTCCTTCAACCATTTCCAGTTTTGATGGCATATTCTTGATCCTTGAGGGAGGGCGTTTTTGGTGAGCTATTGTACTCTTTGGGGGAGATTTTAGTGCCCCATTTCTTTTGTAATATGAATTAAATACTCTGTTCTTCATCTCCAAAAATTTTCAGGTCGAAATTCCAAGTAGAAATGTATAAATCTCATTTTTAATGGAAGAACAATGCCATTTCCCCACTACCTTGTTGTGAGCCAATGTATTGATGATGATTTCGAATGGATGGATGATTCTCTGATATATTTGTGGTCAATATAATTCCATGGATGTCTTCTACAAGTTTCATGTACTGTACTTGAGCATTTGAAGTATTTTTACTTAGTTTAATTGCACTGGGAGAAGAAATAGTGCCATTTCCCCAAGGGTCGAATTGGTGATTTTTGCAGTTGAATGGGAGAGGGTTGGAACAGATATAATAATCAATTAATGGTGCACATGAGACCTTAATAACATCCTTAATACATTCCCTACCTCTGTTCATAAATTTGAGTGGCTTTGGAGGCATTTGGGAAGCCATTTTCAATACTTACCCCAGGGGGATTTGAACCCCAAATTACTAGTAAAATTGCATACTTGGTCCAGAATCTTAAGAGAGTTTGCAGAGGTATTTTGGTGGCCATATATCATCCCTGAACATCATATTCAAGTATTAATATCATTCATACACCTTCCTTGAATATTTGAAGGCATTTGGAGTCAATTCGAGACATAGAGACCAATACTAGTCAAAGGCAAATTACTAGTAAAGTTCCCTACATTGGCCAGAATTGAAAGAGTATTTGCAGAAGTATTTTAAAGGTCCAAAGGCATCCTTAAAACACATATTTATGTTCTAATCTCATTCATATACCTTCTCAGAAGATTTGAAATCATTTGGGGCAAATTTGGGACCTAGAGATCAAACTAGTCAAAGGTCGAACTAGGGAAAAAAAAGTGGAAAATTGCCATTTTAATAAAATTCCTAACAAGGGACATTACAATGTTGAAGATGGTTATGTTCAGGCATAAGAAGGAAACATTCCAAACTTACATGATCTTGTAGAAGACAATGATATGGATGGTACGGAAAATGATGATACCAATATAGATGGTCTATAGTCAAGTTTAAGTGATGATGAAGATGATGAAAGTGAAGATGAGGATGATGAAAATACCACTTTAGTGGGATGGTGTAGGAAGAAAAATATTAAGTACTTGAAAGAATATATGAACATTGATAATGATACACTGGATGACATTGTTGTAGACAATAATGATAATGAGGAAGACTTCTAAATTTTCAAAATTATTTGTAATTCTTGTTTGAAAAATGATTATTTTTATGGTCCACACTTTGAAATGCTTCAATATTATTTGTGTCGATAAAAATTACCTATTGCGACATCCTTAAAGTGTTCAAACTTGGGTATGAAATGTTGGCATAAAATATTAGTGTTCGGATATCCATCATCTATTTAGGGATACATCATCTATTTCAGGATCTTGCATGATCTATTTCAGGATATGATCTATTTCAGGATCATCTATTTCAGGATATGATCTATTTCAGGATCTTGCATGCACAGGCATGCATCCCAGTCACCAGTTTGATGCCTCCAGCACCTTATCCACCTTCTTCTAGCACCCGGGAGCCACTTACCACAGAGTTTTAGCCCTCCTAAGCTGAAAGGCGCCCTCTTCTCACCTACTGCCAGAGAAGGGCGCACTTGTTCACCTACCACTGCAGATTCACTCCAGTTACATTCAGTTAGCTCCGATTCTCCCTGATTTGAGGCTAGTTTCACTCCTGACTGACTGTTTCACCTCCGATTGACCTCCAGTTCGATTAGGTGACTTGTTCTGACTCCGGTTAGCCTCCCATGCGCCCCCACTGAGCCTCCAGATCCTATATCAGTGCTACACACTTCAGTTACATTTATTATGCTCAGTTAGACTCAGATTGACACCTGGATGACTGGTTGTTGTGATTGATGAGTACCACCGATGATTTATGAGGACTCCTAGACAGAGTCAAGCTACTCCATTCTGTGATTCGAATGACCTCCTTAGGCAATTCGAATTGCTCAGTCATTGTGACAGTTTGTATTGTAATTCATTCACCCTTTCTGGGATAGAGAGCACTACTGCATGTTTTGCACAGTTTTGCACCATATTTTCTATGTTCATCTGTTGTGATTGATTTACTTGTTCATTAGATCTACTGTGACTAATTTTACATGGTATCAGAGCCATTGCAGGGACAAGATCTCTTTTCTACAGGTGTTTATACAAGAAGATTTGACTGAATTGCTAAAAATTGCAAAAAGTTTGGCATGAGATATCTCAAGGGCATTCGCTCCTGTGCATGCAAAGCTTGAAAAATATTCCAATACCACTCCAGAAGCTTGAGTTACCACATAATTCCTGGATCTGATACATTGGACCTATTCAACATTGCTTGAAATCCAATCCCAGGTGTGATGCAACTCTCAAAGGGTGGATTGTTCGACCTTATTGTGGTTGTTTTGATGTGATTTGCAGGTTTATTGTCTCCTTCAAGTGCACTCGCTATTTTCTGCATGCAAGGTTTCCTCCTACAATTGCATTCGCTATAGTCTGCATGCAAGCTTCCTCTTCATCAGTTGACTCAATCCTTGTAATGGAATACTCTTCTTCAAAGCCTATCCTCACCCCATTCAATTATTTTGATTGGAAAGATGATATGGAGATCATATTACGTTCAAAAGGTTACTACCGAGTCACTCTTGGTCTTGAATTGGAGCCAAACAATGTAGCAGAAAGAACCAAACACTACAACAAGCTTGATGAAGCTTACGGTCTTCTTTGTCTCTCCATCTCCAAGGATCTTCACTTCCATCTCAGCGGATTGAAGACTCCAAAAGCCATATGGGAGCAACTTGAAACACTATTCGGCAAGCAGGATGAGCTTAGGGCTTTTCAATTAGAGAATGAATTGATTGGCCTTAATCCTGAGAATTTCGAGACCATCAATGAATTCTTCACAAAATTCAAGAACTTGAACTTGCAATTGAAGAACAGTGGTGTTATCAAAGAGGATAAACAGTTGATCCTCTCCATTCTAAGCAAGCTTGGGAAAGATTATTCGGTATTTGTCTCCACCTTCAATTCCGGTCGGCTAACTACCCCGAATTGGAAGATGCCTACCTTGAATGCCTTCATTGAGTCCGTTACGAAAGAGCATGACAAGTTGATTCAAATGGGGTCCATAAGCTCCAAAGATTCAGCCCTATTTGTTCAAGGACCCAAGATCTCGAATGGTAAAGGAAAGCTAAAGAAGGAGAAGCCCAAATTCGAGCCTCACAAGCAAAAAGACAAAGGCAAGCAAACGGATGCACCATCCAATTCGAAATCCAAGCAAAAGGGCAAAGAAGGTAACCAAAAATCTAAATGTACTTATTGTAACCGTGGCTTTCATCCCGAAAGTTCATGTATGAAGAAGACTATAGATCAAATGGCCCTCCTTTTGGAAAAGAACAACATAACCCTTCCTGACGGTGCAAGGAAGAAAGATCGGAATGATGATCATGAAAGAGGACAAGCACTCATGGAAACGGTTTCGAAGCCCTCAACTCTCTTGATAGATTCGGGTGCATCAAATCATATGGCTGCAAATATTGATTCTTTTTCCTCATTCGATCCAAACAGCTCCATCCCCATCCATTTGGGAGATGACTCAAAAATTTCTTCAAAGGGCAAAGGTACGATTCATGTAGAACATGGATGCTTTCAGAATGTTCTCTATGTGCCTTCCTTAGCTTCGAATCTCCTTTCTGTGTATCAAATGACACATACTGGTGATCCAAAGAAAGTCACATTCAGCCCTAATACAGTTGAAATTTCTGATATCAAAAGTGGAAGACTAGTTGCGGTTGGAAAGGCAAACCACACTGCTAAATGTTATGAGTTTTCGCACTTTATTCCGCTTGCAAATCCCACTGCTCTTCGCACACATGGTAATGAGGTTAGTAGGCTTTGGAATGAAATATTTGGACATCTAAATTATAAGTATTTGCTGCTGCTATCAAATAAATCCATGGTTGATGGGCTTCCACAACTCCGTTCCTCGAAGGGAATATGCACCGGTTGCATTATTGGGAAGCACCCCGAGCACAGATTCGACCGCGGCAAGGCTAGCAGAGCCTCTACTATTTTGGGATTGATCCATTCTGATATCAGTGGTCCGCTGCCCCATATGTCATTAAATGGTTCAAGGTATGTTTTGACATTTATTGATGATTATTCTCGCTTTACATGGGTATTCTTTCTCAAAAACAAGTCAGAAGTGCTTGGAAAATTCAAGGATTTTAAGGCTTCTGTTGAGACCACCACTGAGAGCAAGATCAAAGCTCTTAGATCTGATAATGGTGGGGAATATATCAAGTCCGAGTTGCTGCAACTTTGTTCCCAAAGCGGAATCAAAATCCAACATACAGTTCCCTACACACCCCAGCAGAACGGTGTAGCGGAAAGGAAAAACCGGTCACTGAAAGAGATGGCTACATGCATGATTGAATCAAAAGGTTTGGCTGCAAATCTTTGGGCTGAAGCAATCAATGTTGCTGCATATATACAGAACTGAGTTCCACATTCATCCGTGAAAGGTATGACTCCTTTCGAAGCATTCTTTGGTCACAAACCGGATGTGTCAAATTTGAGAGTTTTTGGCTCTACTGCATGGGCTAGAATTCCTTCTGAGAAGAGACGAGCTTTGGATCCACAAAGTATCGAGTGCATATTGATAGGATATGGGGAAGAATCAAAAGCATATAAACTCATGGATATCAGATCTAAAAAGATATTCATAGAGCGCAGTGTGCAGTTTGAAGAACCGCTTCAAGAATTGCAACTAGTTGAGGAGAAAACTGCCGATTCACCGCCTTCACCAGAAGAAGATTCGAGCAGCGATAATGAAGGTATGAGTTCTGATATTTCTGATATTGTAGCAGCATATGATGATCATGACATATCAGGTTCGGAATCCAACCAATCAGATCCCCCTCAGTTACCAAAGTGGGCCCAAAATACTCTACAATCTGCTGGTTCTAGTCTTGGAAATACTGCTGATCCGAGACGAACAAGAGGAGACTTTCAAAGGGCAGGTATGGCTCTTTCTATTGCTGATCCATTTCTTCCTGAGATTTGTTATTTGATGGCTGGTTCAGATCCCCAATCATACTATTCAGCCCATCGAGATCCGAGATGGAAAGATGCCATGGATGAAGAGTACAGTTCTCTTCAAAAGAACAATACATGGGAGCTAGTTTCTCTTCCACCTGGAAGAAAATTAGTGAAGTGTAAATGGGTCTACCGTACTAAAGTTGCTGCTGATGGCACTATCAGCAAATATAAAGCAAGGTTGGTGGCAAAAGGTTTTTCCCAAGTCCAAGGAGTGGACTACACAGAGACCTTTGCACCGGTTGCAAAGATGGATTCCATCCGCCTTGTTTTAGCTATTGCCGCATCCAAGCACTGGGAGGTGCATCACATGGATGTGAAGAGTGCATTTTTACATGGAGACCTTGCTGAAGAGGTCTATATGCAGCAGCCAGAGGGTTATACATCATATCCATCATTGGTTTGTAGATTGAAGAAATCTTTGTACGGGTTAAAACAGGCCCCAAGAGCTTGGTACGCAAAGATGGACTCCTTCCTTCTTTCTCAGAATTTCCAAAGATGCAAATATGATCCGAATGTCTATCTTCAGCGAGTTAAAGGTAATTTGTTGGTTATTGTACTTTATGTTGATGATCTGCTTATTACTGGTAGCACACTTACTTCAATAAACAAGCTAAAATCTGCCTTAAATCTAGCTTTTGACATGAGCGATTTGGGCTTGCTGAGTCACTTTTTGGGCTTGGAGATAGCTCAAAATTTTGATGGGATCACTATATCTCAGCAAAAATATGCTTCCGACCTGTTATTGAAGTTTAATATGGCTGAATGTAAGGCAGCCCCGTTCCCATTCCTCTCAGGAATCAGT
The DNA here is from genome assembly GCA_027924585.1 of Larix kaempferi. NCBI lineage: Eukaryota > Viridiplantae > Streptophyta > Pinopsida > Pinales > Pinaceae > Larix > Larix kaempferi. The sequence continues at coordinate 130,226 of BSBM01002653.1, forward strand.
CTTGAGGAGGGAGATTCCACACCGCTTGCAGATTGCAGTATGTATCGACAGTTGATTGGTTCACTACTTTATTTGACACATTCACGGCCTGATATCTCATATGCCGTGAGTGCCGTGTCAATATATATGCAGCAGCCACATGAGCTTCATTGGCGAGCAGCCAAGCGGATCTTGCAGTATGTGCAAGGTACGAGACAGTTTGGCATACATTATGCTGCAGATTCTGAGCTAGATTTCATTGGTTTTACTGATTCAGATTGGGCAGGTGATAGCATTGATCGGAAGTCCACTTCCGGTTATGTTTTCATGATTGGTCATGGTGCTATTTGCTGGTCCAGCAAAAAGCAAGCAGCCATTGCACTTTCTTCAGCAGAGGCAGAGTATCGAGGGGCAGTCAATGCCTGCATTCAGGCAGTTTGGTTGCAGGGTATTCTTTCCGAGTTTGGTTTTGGTGGCACTACTTCGACTGTCCTATTTTGTGACAATCAAAGTGCTATCAAGATCTCCACAGATCCAGTTCAGCGGCAGAGGACCAAACACATTGAGATTCATATGCATTACATTCGACAGTTGGTGCATGACCGCACCATCATTCTGCAATATTGCCCTACTGATGAGCAAATTGCAGACATCTTCACCAAGAGCTTCACTGAGAAGAAGTTCTCTTACCTCCGTTCACTGTTGGGGGTGAGTTCCATCATGGTGGAGACAGATTGATTCATTATTATGCTTTAGCTTGAGGGGGGGCTTTCTTCCCACTGGGTTTTCCCTCTTTCCTCACTTAGTTTATTTTCAGCATTTTTTTTTGGATTATTGTATTGGGGTGACCTTTGGTCTTAGTTACCAGGGCCCCACATTATTTTAGTTGGCACATCATAGTCTAGCTTGAGTGGGGGTGTTCGGATATCCATCATCTATTTCGGGATACATCATCTATTTCAGGATCTTGCATGATCTATTTCAGGATATGATCTATTTCAGGATCTTGCATGCACAGGCATGCATCCCAGTCACCAGTTTGATGCCTCCAGCACCTTATCCACCTTCTTCTAGCACCCGGGAGCCACTTACCACAGAGTTTTAGCCCTCCTAAGCTGAAAGGCGCCCTCTTCTCACCTACTGCCAGAGAAGGGCGCACTTGTTCACCTACCACTGCAGATTCACTCCAGTTACATTCAGTTAGCTCCGATTCTCCCTGATTTGAGGCTAGTTTCACTCCTGACTGACTGTTTCACCTCCGATTGACCTCCAGTTCGATTAGGTGACTTGTTCTGACTCCAGTTAGCCTCCCATGCGCCCCCACTGAGCCTCCAGATCCTATATCAGTGCTACACACTTCAGTTACATTTATTATGCTCAGTTAGACTCAGATTGACACCTGGATGACTGGTTGTTGTGATTGATGAGTACCACCGATGATTTATGAGGACTCCTAGACAGAGTCAAGCTACTCCATTCTGTGATTCGAATGACCTCCTTAGGCAATTCGAATTGCTCAGTCATTGTGACAGTTTGTATTGTAATTCATTCACCCTTTCTGGGATAGAGAGCACTGCTGCATGTTTTGCACAGTTTTGCACCATATTTTCTATGTTCATCTGTTGTGATTGATTTACTTGTTCATTAGATCTGCTGTGACTAATTTTACAATTAGGATTATTTGGAAATTAAGAGGTAGCATGGTTAGTGGTCATTTATTGGTTGATAATGGTTTTGAGGTGTTGTTAGCATATTGGTTAGACTCTAACTGAACTAGGACGAAGAGTCTATTGAATAACAATACATTAAATATGTAATATATAAAAAATATAATTACCTATAACGTATATATAAAACAATGTAAATCCAACCATTAGGCAAAATGTACGCAAAGTGGATTAGTGCATTTTGCGTTAGGAAAAATGTAAATCGAAACCAATATTAGGAAAAATGTATGCAAAGTTTGTTCATTATTTTATATTATAAAACTTATTGAAATATTTCACTAAGCCCTTCACCCAATAGAATCTCTAAGCAATTAACCATTAACCCACTTGAATGTTGGACCCTATAAAATTCTTTTGGGATATGTTAACTTAATAGAATAATGGTTTAATCATCATCATGGGTGGTGATGATGATTATGATGATTTCCTTGAGTCTTAAAACCCTCCCATACCATCAAGGCATGCGCACAGTCTAACCATGTAAAATTTCAATGCATACAAGCACATTTTGAAGAAATTTCAATGTTGGCCCCATTCACTGCTCACTATGTAGGGTGGATGGATGACATTGGTCATGGGCCTGTTGGAAGTCCCATGAAATTAAAAGAGAGTTATGACAAAGATTATATATGTGGTAATGATGGATGATGACAATGGGAGGTACATGATGAATGTTGATTGAAACATGGGAAGTCTTTTAGATTATGTGGGGACATCATGCATCCTTGAGTATTGAAACCCTCCCATACCCTCAAGGCATGTGTCTAGTATGACCATGTCAAATTTCAATGCATACAGTCACAATTTGAAGAAATCTCAACATTTGCCCCGTTCATGGCTCATTGTGCCAGGTTGATGGATGACATTAATCACTTAAACCAATATAGTCCCTAGGCCATTAACCATTAAACCACTTGCATATTGGACCATATAAAATTATTTGTGGATTTCTTAAATTAATAGAATCATGGTTTAATCGTCTCGGATAATTCCACAAGAAAAAGGAAAAGACATGGAAATTGACATTTTCATTAGGTTTCGCTGCAATGTTCGGTATGTCGGATTTGATCTTTTTTTGCATGGATGGAAAAAATGGGTCACGATGAAATATGATGATGATGATGATGGAAATGAAAACCATGATTGTGGTGATGATGAGTATGATAATTTCACCAAGTCTTAAAACCCTCCCATACCATCAAGGCATAGGCCTAGTCTAACCATGTAAAATTTCAACGCATACATGCACATTTTGAAGAAATTTCAATGTTGGCCCCATTCACTACTCACTGTGTAGGGTGGATGGATGACATTGGTGATGGGTGTGTTGGAAGTCCCATGACATTAAAAGAGAGTTATGACAAAGATTCTATATGTGGGAATGACGAATGATGACAATGGGAGGTGCACAATGAACGTTGATGGAAACATGGACGATCTTTTAGATTATGTGGGGACATCAGACATCCTTGAGTATTGAAATCCTCCCATACCCTCAAGACACGTGTCTAGTTTGACCATGTCAAATTTCAATGCATACAGTCATAGTTTGAAGAAATATCAACATTGGCCCCATTCATTGTTCGTTGTGCAAGCCCCGATGGATGACATTAATCACTTAACCCAATATAATCCCTAAGCCATTAACCATTAAACCACTTGCATGTTGGACCCTATAAAATTCTTAGGGGATGTCTTAACTTAATATAATCATGGTTTAATCGTCTTGAATAATGCCACAAGGAAAAGGAAAAGACATGGAAATTGACATCTTTATTAGGTTTCACTACAAAGTTTGGTATGCCAGGTTTGATCTTTGTTGGCATGGATGGAAAATTGAGTCATGATGAATATGATGATGATGATGATGATGGAAATGAAAACCATGATGGTGGTGATGATGATTGTGATGATTTCCTTGAGTCTTAAAACCCTCCCATAACATCAAGGCATGTGCCTAGTCTAACCATGTAAAATTTCAAGGCATACAGGCACATTTTGAAGAAATTTCAACGTTGGCCCCATTCACTGCTCACTGTGTAGGGTGGATGGATGACATTGGTGATGGGTGTGTTGGAAGTCCCATGACAGTAAAAGAGAATTATGACAAATATTCTATATGTGGGAATGACGAATGATGACAATGGGAGGTGCATGATGAACGTTGATGGGAACATGGATGATATTTTAGATTATGTGGGGACATAAAAAATCCTTGAGTCTTGAAACCCTTCCATACCCTCAAGGCATGTGTCTAGTTTGGCCATGTCAAATTCGAATGCATAGGGTCACAGTTTGAAGAAATATCAATGTTGGCCCCATTCATTGCTCGTTGTGTAGGGTCGATGGATGACATTAATCACTTAACCCAATATAATCCCTAATCCATTAACCATTAAACTACCTAGCCCTTATTTTCAATTTCATATGCTTTTGCCATTCATTTTGTATCAACATGTTTGTGAAGACACACAACTATGGGTTGTGATCATGATCACGACCGTGTTTCATACATAAAGATAGTCAAAAGGATATTTTTTCCATCCTTGTATTGTATTTATATTCTACGTAAATATATGAAGAGCATTTGAAATAAATGCTTGACAATGTAACTTTGCATAATTAATGTTATAAAAGTGTATCAATATGATGAGAATGGATAGATCTCTTTTTCTAAGTAGCGAATATAGTAATAATTTTTTATTGGAATTATGTTCGAACCATAACCATTAATCCATAAGCCATTAACAATTAAACTGCTGAACCCCTAATCCCTTGACCGTCAATGCCTTAACCCCATAATCCCCAATCCCTTAACCCTTAAACCATAAATCCCTAATCCCTAAATCCTCTAATCCATAAATTCCCTTATCCCTAAATCCCCTATCCCCGTTACCCCCAATACCTCAACAACTTAACTATTTAGGCACAATCGACGTTAAATTAGAAGCTAAATATGATGTTAAACTAGAAGCTAAACACAACGCTAATTTAGAAGTTAACAAGGAAGCTAAAATTGGAGCAAATAAGGAAGTTAACAAGGACATTAAACTAGAAGCTAAAATGGAGGATAAAAAAGGCATCTAACTGGAAGCTAAAGAGGACGTCGTAGGGGGCACTAAACTAGATGTTAAAGTAGGAGCAACAAAGGAAGCCAAAAAATAAGCAAAACTAGAAGCTAAATTAGGCGCTATAGTTAGCGTAACTGTTGGCGCTATTTATTGCCGACTTGGGCTAGTCGGTGCAAATTATGCCATGAATAGTGCCATCCCGATGAATAGTGCTGACGTTTTCAAAAAAATGGAGAAAAATAAGTTGAAACAGTGAGTAGAAGCAAAAAAGGGAGCTAAAAAGGAAGCTAATCACAGGGATTTGTTGTAGTGTCTATTTGAATTGTTGCCACATTTTTTTATCTACTATCCTTCCAATTCTAGTCAATCCACTAGATAATGCGCTCTTGACTTTGGAAAATTCTTCCCGGCATCCTTCTCTTGTTGGAATCGTCTCTCACTCAGGAATCCTTAATCTTGGGATCATATTGCTTTGGAATGCAATAAAACTATAAAAGGAATGTGAATATGTTGGAGTGTGGAATTTGACCATGGAGAGAACCTCATGAGGAATGAGGTTATAAAAGCATTTGTAAATAATATAAGATAATCCATATAAAAAATGTATGATGATTATGTACTAAATATGGAATCAGTGTAGCCCCCATGGGGTGTATATTTGTTGGTAGTAGGGTGCATTAAGTTAAGGCACTTCTTGTGATGTCACTAGTTCATACTTTGATTAGCCTTGTTTTCCATGTGTGGGGGAATGTGGGCATGACTGGAGGTTTATAGTGGTAGAGTTCGAAATCAACCCCGTTCCATGTGAGTACGAGCTTGGCCCAGTTGTTGATTTCGCTAGATACAAAAAAAAGATGGAATCAATGTGTGCAAGCATGGTTGTCATGTCTATATGTTATTTGACTTAGTATTGAGGGGCACTACAATTTTTCATAGGATTTCAACCTATTCATAGATATAGGCACGTTTTAAAACTCAGTATTGTAAAATTAATCAAATGGATGTTGCAATCCCAAATTCATGTAATATCCCCTATGGGAAAGAGCGTAACGAGTAAGGGTATTGTATGTTTGGTAAGTGTAATTACCATTTCATTATATTTGACTTAATATCTATTAATAATAAGAAAAAAAGGTGCACTTGGGGTTATATCTCCCTAGGAGCACTATGGGGGATGAACCAACGAGAGGAATTATGGGTTGTCAAATAAAATACAATATTTATCTTATTGAATAAATAAGATACATTCCTTTTATATTATGTTCCATATATTATTTTCCAAGTTTTATGGATGTGCATGTGTACTCCATGCAAGCCTAGAGTTCATGCAAGATTTTAGGAAGGAAACCTTTGGGGGGAACTCACCCATTCATTATTTTGAATGGAGTATGGGTGTTTTGCTACTGAGAATGGGGAAATGCCGCCAAATTTATTTGACAGAGTTTCTACCATGAAACCACGAGGAGCCATGACTGAGTTCTTGTGTGATGGTTGAGATAAAATAAGATTAATAACATTTGTGTTTCCCTAGTTCCTAGCGTCTGATAGATATCCTGACCAAATTGCATGGGATTTGCTTGAAGGGAAGGGGAATAGCATAAGGTACTATTTAGCAGTGAATGGGATCTCATTCCTCATGTTGTGCAAGTATGAGGAACAAATAGAAGCTAGTGAGTGGGATGTTAATTGTGGAATAAGTTATAATGATGTTTCCTTGTCTGAGATGTTTATATTGTATTTAGTGAGGAAAACCAAAACCATACCCAATAAATCCACCCTTGTTATTTCATTGCCTAGCACGAGGGTGGCACATACACAAGCTAGTGCCTATGGCTAGGAGGAAAATCATTTCCATGGTGTTATTTCCCCAAGTGCAACTTATAAAATATAAGTAATTTGGTTTATAGTTTATACGTTAATGCTAATGCTTGTGGCTATTGTTGTGAATGAGGAATATGTGCTTATTTGAGGAAGATACAAGTTTGAGAATTGCTATTGGTTCAAGAATAAAATTCTAGGATGTTTGGAAATTATTCTATGTGGATTCTAAAGGATATTACAACCATATTGTAATGCAAATGATGTAATGATGTCTCTTCTCTGTAATTTTTTCTTTAGTTAAGTTTGGATGATACCAAAGAATATGTAATGGTTTATATGTGTAATGACTATGTATCCAAGATGATGTGTAAATGCCCCTATATAAGCTATTATTATTTAATGCTTGACCACAATTATGATTATATTTCAAAATGGATGAGAGATTTCATGGGTAATGGATGAGCGTAATGGATAATTCATGTAATATATCCATGTAATAAGGTTAATTACAACTAAATTATTTGACTGGGTATGTGATAGATTGGTTTCAAAGCTATTAGTTGTAACACTAGGGATGTATGGGCCGAAATTCGACTCTATAGAAAGAAGTTTTAGTTTGCATACAAAGTGTTTGATAAAATGTCTCATTGGAGATTGAAGAAAATGTATGCTAGATCCATGGATTGATTTCATGGAAAAATCCATCTTAATATTACTATGGATGGGCATATGTTGCAGAATTCCAGGTTTAGTATTTTGGTTATATGCATTGGAAGTTTCACCGTACATGAAGAAATTACAGTCTACATGTAAAGTGTTTTCCAAAATGGGATTAATTTGGGAAAACAATGTTTGAAGATTGTAAATGTTGAAACGAGGGCTCTAATTACCAAATTGGATTACTATTGGAATAGTCGGGTAGGTTATAGAGGTGAAATTGAAGTGATTATTGAATTTTGGAGTTTGGTTTTCTGAAAATTGGGAAAACGTAGTTTGCAGGCTCATGTATGATAAAATGTCCATGTGGATGGAGAAGTATATAAAGCCATAATCGGGAAAAAAATACATGGCTTGAAATGTGATACTATGTTCTTGATGGAGCACATAGTCTTGATGGATTACATGGGTGCACTACTAGTTATAAGTAGGAATAGTCTTGGATTGGGTGCACTACTAGTTATAAGTAGGAATTGCAAAGTTTTGGCTCCATGGTGAAATTGAGAAGATTGTAAGACATCTCAAAATTCCCAATTATATTATATGACATAAGCTTGAATTGGCAATAATGGGGTTGCAAGTTTATTTGGGCCAAAAGGATGATCAATGGTCCATAGTTGAACTATTGGATCTGAAAGTGTTGATTGATTTCGGTGTTTTGGGGTAGTAGATATGTCGATGAATTAGATAAACAATTGACAATGCATCATGGAGTTTGATGATGTTGGAGAAGATGAGGAAATGAAGTGCCATGAATGATTGAGATTAGATCCACCCATTAAATTGGCAATTGATAATCCATCACGGGAACACTAATAGAAAGGAGGTATGATGGGATAAGTTGTCATGAACGATTGAGATTCCATTAACAGATGAGATCAATAGGTGTTATGCTCTCGTGGGATTCTAGACTATTAGGGTTTCAAAATTTAAGCAATTCCCCAAATGGTCCAAAATGAATCGACATATCCAAATCAATGGTGGAGATCATCTTGTAGGATTTGAGTTTGTCATAGAATCCATGCGTGGAAAAAGTGGCAAACGACTAGGATTAGATAAGGGAATCTCAATCAAAAGCTCAAACTTCATTGAGAGATTCTAGCTCAAAATTTTAAGATTATAGAAAGAGCCACAAAAGGTTGAGATTAAATGGCCTAGATTTCATTGTGGGGAAATAATGTTTTAGTAAAAATGAAAAATGGAAAGTCGTGAATGACTCAAACCTACTCCTTAAGCCAACTCTATAACACATATTTACCCATGACATTTTGAAAAAGAAGGGGAACCTGATAGGGATAAATCTGTGAGCGGTTCAAATAAGCCCTTCCCACTAGATATATGCTGGAGATTGACCCACAAGATTCCTTCTCACTAGTGTTAAATATTGTGGCATCACCTTCATGGATATTCCTATGAAGAATCTTGAAGGGCCATGCCAACATGAAGGAAGTGACTTGGACGCTAGAAAGGAATGACATGGAAAAACCAATGGTTTCCATGTAGACTCAAAGTGGACACTAGTATCATGTCAACACATCCATGTGTCATGCCATGTCAGTAGATGGAAATGTAGAAAAAAAGAAAGAAAGTCTAGAGTCATTTTCTTATTTTGGCCACAAGAAGAGAATATTAAGCCATAATTCAATTAAAAATTTGATTAAATTTCAAGTGTAAGTCCATGGTAATGACGTTTATAAAAGTGTCAAAGAGGAGTGTTAGCCGATTCAGCTACACAATGTATGAAAATGAAAATTAGTGGTTTTTGAAAATCAAGAGGGTGCTCATTGATATGAGCTCTATTGATGATGGAATTTGGAAAATGAAATTATGAACATGATAAAAAAATCTAGTGGAACATTTAGCCAAATTCCATGTTCGCTCCTTTTGAGAGATAACCATTTTTTCCAAAATTTATTAGTCTGGAGAAAGTGTAAATAGGACAACGTTCACAATTCCATAATTATGTAGAAATTGACTAGAGCATCAAAAGATTGATATGAACATTGTAAGCACTTATAATCATAAGTATTATTAGCATCTAATACAAAACAATCTTAGTTCTTGGTTGATTTTGTTCTACATGTGGATGAATTAGTTCTTTGACCTTGATTGCACCAGTAAGGAAACTGTATAAATTGGGAAAAAATAGTAATTTCACGGAACTATAACATTTTCCTCATACCTTAGAACAAAGCATAAGTGCACTCATTAGAAAGGTAATTTAAACATATGCTTGTTTCAAATAGTGAGCAGAGTAGAGCCTTTGTGCTTGATTGGACAAGGAAATTATCAATGTAGGTGACCTCCGAGTATCATAAACTTTGAAAAAGTGTATGATGATATAAGAGTGTATAAGAGGTGAAATCGACTCATAACGATTAAGAATACTTCATGATGATACTCGCATAGTGGTGTTAAGCACAATTTGATAACCAGAGAATGGTAGACGGCTTATTAACTAGCAAGTTAAATAAGTAGACAAGGAATGGTTGCTAGTGTTTGAGGAAAAGATGCATGCAATGCATTGAATAAGATCACTTATGCAGGTTGTTGGCATAGAAGCGCTATGGGTGATTTTGGTCATTTTTGTTGGTAATTATATACAATTAAGAAACAAGAGCCACAAGTGGCAATGTCCATGACAAGAGCAGAATAGCAATGCAGAAAGAATAGCACAAGCATGAATGCAGTTAGCCATTAGTCATTTGGAGTAGTAGTTATTTCGAGCAAGTGTGAACTATATGAAAAGTCATTAGCTTGTTTCCAACAACAGTTAGTAGAGCAATGCAATAGCCATAGAAATGCAATAGCCACAGGCAAACAAGAAACAACGATATCACACGATATAGATTCCAAAAACATCAACCAAATAGTTTATGTGCCCAATGACAATTATGACAACTATTAATGTAATTGATAAAAATATCACTGTGGGCAGCCAAAAAAAGTGTTTAAACTCATTTACATTTACAACATCACCACAGCTAGAAGATTTATAAAATCAACAAACTAGACATAAGAAATCCTATGAATGAAACAACTTGTGCATGATCTAATTATCCATTTTTTTACATTTACAACATCACCACAGCCATAAGATTTATAAAATCAACAAATTAGACATAAGAAATCCTATGAATGAAACAACTTGTGCATAATCTAATTATCCAGTTGTATGGCGTTAAAATGAATTCAACCAATAATTAATAATTTATGTTAAGAAAGTTAAATCTCAGAGATACACTACTCATTTAAATACCAAAACTAATACATATGAATTATACATAAAATATCTAGAAATAAATCAAAACTTCCAAGGTATGAATCAAAATTTTAGGAAGTTGAGATTAATGGCGAAGTGCATATTCCAATTAATAAACAATTATATCATAGTATAAAAAAAGTATATGAAAATTCTAAAATAGTGAAAAGGAATAATATCCTTTAAAACCATACAGAAAATACAATAGCTATTCCGTCTCAAAAGCAGATGAATCATATTTATGGTGTGAAGACTGGTATCATATATAAAAATATATGGCTCTATGAAGACTTGGTTTCTTTTATTAAAAATATATGGCTTTATGAAGAGTTGGTTTCTTTTATTAACTTGGAAATAGAATCAAATGGAAGGCTGTCAAAGCTGAGTAACTGGCAAAATTTATTTCAGATAAATAGTTGGGAATTTAAAACACATAGGTAACTCTTTCTTGGCAGCCTGAGTAATTGAGTAACCTTAGAAATTCTATAGAAAATTTAGATCATGTCTTACATTAATAGTAAAAGACTTCCTATAATGGACATTTTCCGACATAGTGAAATGCTCAGCTGGCTATACCAACCAGTCCGAAGAAGGAGGATATTTACGTACACTTTAGGCATATTACAGCCAAAATGGACTCATGAAGGAAAAACAACCGGTTAAATTCTTGGTAAATTCTAGCAAAGCTTAATAAGTGCATGATGTAATGCTCCCTCTAGGAAGATCATTCCACAATACAAAAGAATACATACTTACTAGTGTATAACAAACCGAGAGAAGGAAAGCCATTTCTCTGCGTGCTCACTAAGTAATGTTTTTTTTCACTTCTTGCCCTTTTCTCGTCTCATGCATTACACTTCCCCACAACTAATATGGGTTAAAACAAAAACAGAAAATATGGAATTAACAGTATCCATTTCAAAATAAAAGAAGGGAGGGACCTCGAAATACCTTCCCTATTTTAGAAAAAAGGGGGAACCTTATATGTAAACAAAAGAAAAAGAAGATGAGCAAGGTTTACACTAACGGACTAAGAACTGCTACCAAATACTATGGGTAAAAGAAAATATAGAGAACATAATCTTGTCCTTACATTAACTGTGGGAACTCTCTTTTAGCAAATCCGACTTGAATTTACCCTGCAGAATAGTGAATTATGATAGGCATAGAGTCTCTCGAATATAGAGCAAAAACTTGAAGGCCGCTCCTAGGACTTTAACAGACAATTACTCGTTACATTGGGAGAAGGTTTGAGTAGTCGATGGATCTCTCATGTAAGAGAAGCTATAGTCTGCAAATATTGTAATAAACCACCATATTCGACTGTGTTATGAGAATCATGTCTTTAAACAATCATAATTTCAAGCTTGAGGATGCACCGCCTTTAACATACTCCCATTTAAAGTTTGCATGATCCCACTGCTATAGGAGAAATGAAGGAAAAATTAGATACAGAGACTAAGTGGAGCAACCAGATACAGAGACAAAGCCTCCCAAATTTCCAACTAAATCACATAAGTTTTTCTGATAGACTCTGATGCCTCCCATGTTTTCCTAAACACCATGTATTTCGATATCTCTAGCGCCTTCATCACCTGTGTTCATGGTCAAAACCGACAAGTCATCGGATTAATCTATAGAAACTAGAATGGGGTACATTTTTCCTTTGGATTGACTGTGTATATGAAAAAAATGGTCTACGTTTTTCCGTACATGGACATCTCCTTTAGCATACTCATTTTGTGGCTTTTCATGGCCTTTGAACGTTGCCTGTTGGGTTTTCCCTATATTTATTTGCATTTCAAAAATTGGAACACTATACAAAGACAGAGCCAAGCACATACCAGAGGGAGATTGTCACCCACAGAGAAAGGATGACAAAGAAATTTTTTACCTCTCAGGATAACTCAGGACATCATGTTTTTACTCCATAGAAATATGTGAAATGTAAAAAGAGCGGTACAATAGTACTGGAAGTAATGTACAACAATGACACTTGTTCAGGGTTGAGGATCACCGTAGATTGGGAATCATCCAGATGGAAAGCTTCACCATTACAAATTGAATGTGCACAACAGCCTAAAAATCTCTTAAAGTTAATACCAGTACTTCCATGCCAACATTGCAATTGCAGAAACATATGCCAGGGCGTCGTCGAACCCTGCCCCAGATTTCAAGACTGACATCAGACCTTTTTTTTCTGCGAAGATTGACATCATACCTGCTGAGCCAATAGATACGGCGATTATTAATTAAAAAAAATAAAAACTCGAATTGTACCAGCATAAATGATGTAATCTGGAACACTTGTCATTTGGTTTGCCCACTACAAACTTCAAAGCTTCATATTAAACCATAGCTTTGCAAAAACCTTTGCCCATTACAAAATTTGCCTGCACCGACTAGCTAATATATGGAAAATGATTCCATAATGTCATGGACATAATAATGAGAAAAATAAAGATACTTAATCTCTAATCATCATTTCTCTATTCTTAAAAAAGCATAGCAAGTCAATATTATTATTAAAAATTGAATTAAAAAGTAAACCAATTCAATCTTTTTAACAAATATACTTTTATGAACGATTAAATTTTTATCTAATACACCATTCACCATTTTGAAATTTCTCACATTTTGCCTTATCTTAAAATGTACTATAACTTTTGAGATTCTTGACATTTTAAGTTACGCCATATTATTATTATGATCTAAATTAATAAAGAACATTTGTTTCTCGTAATATTAAGGTATGGCAGGATCAACCTAGTGCTTGACAGATGGGCATAAAAACATTGCTTATGATTGTCCAAGCATCTTTTGCATAATTGTCCAAGCATCTTTTGCATAAGACTGTACCCCTTAATTGATGTGGATGGGCTTTTATAAACTAGTATTTTACAATTTATCTAATGTATGTTGTAGTCGTTCACATAAAAACGGATAAGGAACTAGTATTGCTTATTCGATTGGTCCTGTAGACACAAATCTGCTATGCTATTTCCTGTTAGTTTCATTTGGGGAGTCTGGAGACTCCGAAACTTTATTTTTTTATCATAAAACATATTCCTTTTCAAAGTTGGTGGCATACATTAGAGGATTTATGTCTAGATTGGTGTGGAAGACAAAACCTCCGAATGATGTTTTAAGAAGTGCTCCGGTGGTTGTCTCAAAAAATCCGGTGGGTTTCTTTAACGGGGCTGCTCAGATGGGTTGCTGTGGTGCCGGATGCATTATAAAATTGGATAAGAAATAGAGGGTCCACTTACATCTTGGATGTGGTACGGGGAATAATACTAGAGCTGAGATTTTAGCTCTATGGGGTATCCTCTATCTGGAAAAATTTCTAGGGGTCAATAGCATTGAAGTTTTTGGGGACTCCACTACAATTATTGATTGGGTATTAAACAGGCACAGGTTATAGGTCCCTTTCCTGAATGCTTGGAAATTAAAGATTGAGACTCTACTAGCTTGGTTTTCATCTGCTACCTTTTGCCAGGTGAGTAGAACTTTTAATCATGCAGCAAATCGACTTTCAAAAAAGGGCCTTAATCTGGATGAGGGCTATGCGGTTATCCAATTTTTCTCAGGTGATCAGCTTGTGGAGGAGAAGCTGGTCACTATATACTGATTGCGGCCTCCTTCATGTTTTCAATTTTCTTGTTTTTGTTTTCTGTTTTAGAGAATAGGATAGTTTTTATCTTGGTGCTATTGCATCCTATAGAGACAATGTTACTATGGGCTGATGTATATGGGTATTTCTCCGGAGCTGTTTTTGGAGCTTAGTCACATGCTTAAGTTTTTGTTTTTCAAAGTTTAATTTTTGGGAGAAAATTTCTGGGATCACGCTTATAATAGTGGTGATTAGAATTAGTGGCTTCTATATGAGGCGCTTGGTTAAAATGTAACTGTCATATGACATGAGACAATGTGTAGTTTCTTTGATTCATGATTGAATAGCAGGAAACTCTTTTTCTTTTGGAAAAAAAAAAAAAAAACGGATAAGGAAGTGAGGTACACATTCCTGAATGATATTTTTAATAAATTCATCCAAATAGATTTGCTATATTTAAAAATTAGATTTAAATCAAATATCTCTTAACATAGAATTTGCTGAATGTATAATAAAATTAAAAATAATAAATTAAATTAACTTTTAAATTTACCTATCTATATATTGGTCTAATTGTATCCCTACCAATTTCTATTTTTGAGGTTTCTTAAGTTGCTAGTTCAACCCATGCTGATATAATCTTCAAATTATTTAAAAAAAAATTATTAACATGCTCAATTTTATATAAACAATATGGTTTGAGATATATTTTATAATGAAATATTAGGATAGATAATTATATATATATATATATATATATTACAATTAAATATTAGAGATTTAATCATCTCTTACTTGATAGATTAATATAAACTTGAATTTGATCTCTCTATACACTTGATAAATCTTAATTTAGATATATTTATTGTTTAGGTAAATATATGATGATTGTAATTCATCCTATTTAAGAGTTTGAAAAACATCTCATTGTAAGAAAAGAGACAGGCACTTGATAAATCTTAATTTAGATAGATTTATAGTTTAGACAAATCTATGTTGATTGTAATTCACCCTACACCATACCTATTAATAAGAGTTTGAAAAACATCTCATCGTGAGAAAATAGATAATTAAGATTAAAGTACATAGGATTTAGAGGAAAATTAATAGTTGTTTGAATTTGGAGAAAATAATGAAATCAATAATAAAAATAATGGAATAAATAATAAAAATACAAAGTGAGGTGAAACTGGTCAACTATTCTTAGCCAAGAAAAGAAAAATTAGATTAGGGCTTAAAATAATAGTATTATTGTAAAGTCCCACAATGTATTCCAGGGGTTTCTTTTGTTAGTCGATCAAGGGTTTGAATCTCAGCGGTGGTGGGAGGAGAAACCTAAAAATCCAACCATGCCAAGGGTTGGTGTGGCCTAGGTCGGGTGCGATCCTAAGGTGATTTTGACGGCTTCGATGCCCCTGGGTTGTGGTTTCTTAGACTAAAATCTAGTCACGCAATTTATGGACACTCTAGCAAACAAAAAAATCCCATAGGGGTTTAGACAACTAGTTGAGAAGTAAAATGATATGACACATTGTAAGAAGAGGTCACAAATTCAAACCTCGATTAACTCATAGTGCACATATTCCTGAGTTGGAAGACGAAAAACTGGAGGTTGATGTGACCATGAGGGATGCCAAGCCGAATGTGCCTTCCCCCAGTAGCGATAAGCATGAAGTTAAGAATCTTGGACAGGATTGTGAATAGCCTCCACAACAATGACGTGAACTGGATCCTAGTCCCTCTGTAAAACAGGAATAACGACGACACTCTAGATATTTTTCGGGTTCGCTATGGTTTCTATCTTTTGGTTTTTACCATCATCTATATTGGTGGTCTGTTAGTTCGTCAATGTCAGTATGCAAGAATTTGGGGTTTACTTAGTTTTTTTTGTATGCATCCTGATGGTGGTGGTTAAGAAGTTGATTGTTAACCGTTTGCTTTTGACTCAAAGCCTAAGTTGTTTCTCTGTTTTGAGGGCTCAGTGCAAACTTCTTTTGACTCAAACCTTGAGCAGTTTCTCAATTTCTCTGTATGTACATGTAAATTTTGTAAAACTACATGTACTAACTAATTTACAAAAATAATAATAGTAAAAGGATTGACTTAATGAAAATTAAATAACATTTCAAAACATGGGAAGGAACATGGTCAAACAATAATAATAAAGAACCGGGGTTTTATAATAATAGCAAGGGGATAGAGAAATCATATAGGGTGGAGATTGTCAAAGGAGAATAAATTAGGGAAGAAAATGAAGATATAAAAGAGAGAGGAGGGAGGATAAAGTGGAATGCAAGAAAAAGAAGAAGAAAAGGGAAAAAATAAAGTTGAAAGAGAAGAAGGGATAGGAACCACAAATTTAAGTGTTGGATAATGGTTTTTGGAGAGTGGATTAATTTATAGTTATCTTCTCAGTTAAGGTTGTCAAGATGTTTTTCGATTTCTAAGGCCTCTCTGATAATCCTCGTTTTTTTTTACAAATTTAAACTCCAACCCTTTGTGGGACAAACCCCTTCTTTCATTAAAGACTCCTATGATTTCATCCATAAAATTAGGACTCCCATCCTAGATGAGAAAGACATCATGGTTAGCTTTGATGTTCTTGAATCCCTTAGTCTCATCTTTAAACTTGTAGATGATCAAACCCTAAACCTCTTTAAGATCTGCCTCACCTCTACATTCTTAACCTTTAAAGGAAAATTCTATGAACAATTTTCGTTTCAAGCCTAAGTGCACAAGGGATTCACCTTGTTGACCAATATCTTATCACGTTCAATCATACAAGGGGGTTTTTAAATTGTGAAAAATAAGGCCAATATATTGTAGGTATTGGGGGGATGGGAGTAGGGTAGGAGGGTTTATTGGTATTGGGGGGTTATAAAAAAGGGTATCTAATAAAAATAAGGAACATCTCGTAAAAAGATGGTTTTTTTAATTGGAAATATGTATTGGGAGGGGGGATCAACAAAATGATTGTGGTAGGTATTTATCAATATCTAGCAAAATTAGGGGTATTCTTTAATATCCCATGAATGAAGGCGTTATGGCATAGTTTCACTGAGGGAAGACCCCATGCCTAAATGTTGGTTCTAATTTGTTTATGATACCTTCGTTGTCTGGCCCCATGGCTATACTT
This sequence comes from Larix kaempferi, assembly GCA_027924585.1. NCBI lineage: Eukaryota > Viridiplantae > Streptophyta > Pinopsida > Pinales > Pinaceae > Larix > Larix kaempferi. The sequence goes on from BSBM01002653.1 coordinate 147,552, forward strand.
CCCTAAAGTCCTTCCTCAACCATTTAAATAGCATTTCACCCTATGTGCAATTTACCATGGAAGTCCAGCAAGAAAAATCTATTCCCTTTCTAGATGTTCTCGTTAATTGAAAAGTTGATGGTATCTTAACTCATCTTGATTTTATCACAAGAAGGCTCACACACATTGATACCTTCATGCCCTTTCCCACCACCACCCAACCCAAAAATTGGTTGTCTTAAAGACCTTGATCACCCGAGCCATTCAAATCTCTACTCCCAACCTTTTTGAAAAAGAAAGAACCCATCTCACTAAATCCCTCCTTCTAATGGTTATTCCTTTTCCCAAATTAATAAATCATTTCGCCTAGCCCTCCATTCAAAATCCAAAACCTCTCCCTCAGAAAACCCTCCCGAGGCTCTTAGTTCACTCCCCTATATTCACATGAACATAAAAACTCTGTTCAAACCCCATAAAACCCTAAAGCATCTTTTTAGAAGCATTCAAAGATAAATCTTCTTCTTAGCCAAGGAGTTTACCAAATTCCTTGCTTATGTGGTACTATATTGGCCAAACTAATAAATTCATCAAAACCCATCTTAAAGAGCATATAGTTGATAATTACCACAATCAATTGACTAAATCAGCTTCACATAACACTCCAATAAATCCATTCACCTCATTGCTTTAATAAAACTAAAATCATTGATATGACTCGTTATTAGTCCTCCCGGATTATTAGAGAGGCATTATAAATTGAAAAACATCTTGACAACTTTAACAGAGAAGATGGCTATAAATTAAGCCACTCCTAGAAACCTATTATCCACGGCTTAGATTAATGGTTCCTATCCCTCCTCTTTCACCTTTCTTTGTTCCCTTTTCTTCTTATTTTTCTCTCATTCATCTCCCTAGTTTATTCTCTTTCCAAAAATTAATTATATCTAGTTTTTTCAATCTCAATCCTATATGTTTTCTCTATCCCCTTATTATTATAAAACCCCCCTCCTCCCTTCTTTATTATTATTTTTTCTTTCTCTTGGCCATGTCCCTTCCCATCTTTTGAAATGTTATTTATTATTAAGTCAAATCCTTTTATTATTAATAATATTAGTTTTATATGGTTTAAATTTATCCTTTACTCTTTTTTTTTTTACTCAATAATATTAATATTTTAAGTCTTTATATAATTTTTTCTTGATAAGCATATTTGAAGATTTTCCTCTAAACTCTATATTACAAGTTAATTTTAGTTATATCTTTTTTTTATAATCAAATGTTTTTTCATGGATCTCTTGTAATGGCCAGAGAGTTCACCCTAAACATTGGACATAATTCAAATCCAAAAACATATACATTATAACTAAAACTAAGTTCAAATCAAAATAATTTTGAAATCAATTCAAATTAAGATAATTTTAATAAAATATATATATTTAAGATATAGATCTACCATAAAGAAAGCTCACTTCTCTATAAACTTACAAAGCCTAAAAAAATGTTTTTTATAAAACATGAAAAACAAAGCAACTAATAAAACTACTCTTACTCAACTATCATTTTGTATGTATATATTAATACAATGGTCAACTGATCACAATCAAACACCTCAAACACCTATGTAAATAGTGAATTAATTGAAACCTCATTTTCTGCCCTTAAATTATATTGAAGAACCAGTTATAAACTTATAACACACTATACTATGCAAAAATAGGCCCATTATATTTGAAGATGAAGCTCCACAATTATGGTCTTACAAGGCATATTTCCCCTCCCAATGAAGTTGACTGCTCCTGAATCCATTTAAGACAAGTTTAGACTGGCTGGACACAGTCTGCATTGCAAACTTTTTGTTATTTAGTCCAGCTGACTCGTTTTTCCCCTCCCATTGAAGTTGACTGTTGCTGAATTCATTTAAAGACAAGTTTAGCTGGTTGGACACAGTCTGCATTGCAAACTTTTTGTTCTTTACTCCAGCTGCCTCGTTGTTTTGGTACAGCAAATTTTAGAACCACACAATCTGAATTGAAAATACTTTCAGGATTAAACTAGCACATAAACAAATTTTATATGAAAGAAATTCAGATCAACTAATATATTTGTCAGACCACCACGTGCAAACAAATCTGGCATCTTTTTTTTCACATTATTTAATTGCTTTGAAATATCCACTCTTAAATGTAGGTAATCATTCCAAAATTTAATGTAAACTCATAATTTAAATGCAGTACCAGAATGTTTTTTTTAATTCAAGGAAAAAGAGAAATAAATATTTTTGATTTGGTAAAAATATTTTAAATTAATAAAATTATATATATTAATATTATATAATTAAATTAAAGTAAGAATATTAAAAATATTAAATTCATTTTTACATTAGTTTTAACCCATTCAAAAATACCTAAAGAGTACCATAACAATTTATTTCAAGACCTAAAGATTACCATACCTGTACTGCCGTATATTTTTCTTTTGCATTCTGTCATTTTGGCTTGTAGCAGGCCGTTACTATGAGAGAATGACAAATATTTGATTAAATGCATGATGTTTAGTAGGAATAAACACAATGTACTATATTACAATCTGATAAGGTTGTCAACTTTGTTGGTTTACTAAATTTACAATCTGATAAGGTTGGCAACTTTGTTGTGAAGAATCTGATAAGGTTGTCAACTTTGCTGTTTCACATCAAAATTCTGGCTTGAGATATCGTCTAGTTTGACATCACATCTGAAAACAATAGAAAATGGTCCTCCAATAGTACCCCGTGAGGCCCACTCTCTAGTATAACTCAGATGGTGCTTTCCCACATCCTCGTTCTCCCACGCTGTCACTCTTAAATCCACCCACCATTAGCCACCTACATTCATTACATAAAACATAGTGGGTCTCTTCTGTGGTCTAAATATCTTTAATCCATGAATTATTTCATCACAAGATTTTGATCACAGGCTTATCTCAATGAGTTTATCTTGATTACAAATTTTGCCCATCTAACCTTTGTTCATTTTTACTGAGTTTGATTCCATATTCTATTCATCCAATTATTAAACTTACTCCATGACTAATCATTCTTCAAAAGTTCAGTTTTTTTTGGAAGTGCATGCACTATAGGTGATATTTTAATTTTAAAACAAGAAATTATATATATTTCTGGAATTGGATAATCTAGAAAAACAAAGAATATTGAGTAATTATGATTTATAAAAAATTATTTACTAAAAAAAATAGCTATTATTATATTTATTAATAATAAAATTTGTTTTAATTATATTTAGTTATCAATTTTGAATTTGAATTTTGTTGCTCAGAACAAGAGTATTCTACAAACTAGTAGAGGGAGGATGTGTAACTCCTTGGCTCATAGGTGTTTTTTTTTAAATAATACAAAATTATTAAAACTAACATGTTGATTCAAATTTATTTAAAACATTTACAACCACATGTATATAAAACTATATAAATTAGATAAATTAAAACTCTTCCTCAGCACTTTATTCTAAAAAGAGATTTACACTTGAAGAGATTTGATTCCTCTCGATCTTTTGATAAATCCCCTTTAAATGAATATTTAAAAAAAGATTTGATCCCTTTCGATTTTTTGATAAATCCCCTTTAAATAAATATATGCTGATTGAGATAATCCCAATAAATTACCAATTTTCTTGATTGAAAAAAAGTTATACTCCAACCTCAACAACATTTGTTACTTTTAAGAATAAGCCATGACATCGCATAACAAATCAGCGATGGGTCGAGAAGGGAATACAAGCAAGTGGGTTCCTGTGTCCATGTACAGTTGGACAGTTGCCTAAAAGGGATGCAGAAGATATGCAAGCTGGCTGGCAAACAAAGGACCATCCATCGATGACCATCTATACCTCAAAACCTGATTGGCAGGATCAACCAAGTTTTCGATAGAGGCATATGTTGACTGGCGAGGTAGGGCCAGTATAAAAAAGGGATTTATTTTTTTTCCCTCTAGAAAAAAATTATGTAGAAAAAAAGTTTATAATTTTATGGGAACTTTATTTTAAAAAAATATTTTTAAAAGTTTTAATCCATTTTAAGTTATATGGTTAAAATTTAAAAAAAATTGAATAGATTAAAATAAAACTGTTTAATTAAGAAAACCTAAATGCATAAAAACAGTGAAATATTGATGTGGGTTGACTTACTTTTAAAACTTGGTATTTTACCATTTATTGAATAGATGATGTAATCTTCAAAATAAAAGGAGTTGTAAAGGTTATTATCTAGGAAGTTAAATTAGATTCTGTTTAAAGAAGTTGTTAGTGTTATTGATTGAGAAGTTAAAATAAGATTTTGTTTTTGTTTGTTCGGTGTAATATTTTTTTGTAAAGAGTTGTAAAGGGTTATTAACTAGGAAGTTGAAATAAGATTCTGTTTAAAGGAGTTGTCAGTGTTATCAACTCAAAGTTAAAATAAGATTTTGTTTTTGTTTGTTCAATGTGATATTTTTTTTAAAGGAAAATCTAGGTCAGAAAAAGTAGGTTTCTACATATTAGTGCATAACAATTTTAGTAAATTTATTCAAATAAATTAATGCATTTAGTTTGTGAGATTTAAAACAAGTATATGCTAAATGTAAAAAAAATAAAAATAAAAGCATAGATTGAACTAATTAAAATTTAAAATGTAAATAAGTTCTTATCAAAAAATTGATAGTTTTCCATTTTTAACTTACAAATCAAAAGATAAGTTTCTCAATTCAGTTCCATTATTTTCAAATTATATTAAATACAAAATTGGATATATAAAATACACTTCATATTCAAACTAATTTCTAAAGTTGCATGTTCATTACTTGCCACCATTCTTTTGTAATTATTTCGAATAAAAATTAATCAACATGCCCTACAAGTTTGTGGATATTAAATGGTTTGAGATATACTTTACAATTAAATATATGGGTATAAATTAATGGATATTGGTTCACTAAAAAATATTGGAGTGTTAAGATATCTATCATAGTCATGGTTGGAGTAAGGTTCACTCCACTCTAAGTATACTCATTAATAAGAATTAAAAAAATAAAATTGAGTTCAAATTATTAAAATTTTAATATAATGAATAATCTCTCAAACCTACTAATTCTCGATCTTAAATTCTACATTTAAAAAAGATGATTACTCCTTTTGATTTACAAAACCTAGAAACAGTGTTATTAAAAAAAAAATTCTAAACCAAAAGGCAATGGATAAAACTGTCCTTATTCAACTTTCATTTTGTATCTGCCATCACAGTGGGCGACCAATGATAAAGGCATCAAACTATTAGAAACATCTCCCCTTCAATTATAATTGAGAATTGTTATACCATTGGCATATGCAAAAATAGGCCCACAATTCAACAAATTTAAACTGATTTGTCCTACTAGTATTTAGAAATAAAACACAAATAAGAGCAAATATAATAGCAACACAAGATTTATTTTGGTAGGGAAAAACTAGCCATTAATAATAGATCTATTATTGATCCTTGACCAAATTAGGCCAAAGTCACCAAAAACGTATCTCCTGCTCACATTAGCAACTTTTAATAAGAGTATTCAACTTTCATGGAAGTTTATTTAGCCAAGATCCCTTCATGCAAGTTTATTTAGCCAAACTACTTTTATTGAACTTTCATTTTGAATCATAACACTAAACCAAAAAATAACTGATAAAACTAAATTTATTCAACTTTCATTTTGAATCTGTATCGGCCAGTACAATTATCAACTCATCACAATCAAACACCTGATAAACTGTCAATCTAATCGACCTGTGCAAAAATTGGTCCACTGTACTTTGAGATGAAGCTCCACAATTCAGCAAACTAAGCTGATGGTCCTACTCGACATCTAACCCCCTTTCGAATGAAGTTGACTCCGGCTGTGCACATTCTGCAGTGCAAACATTTTGTTCTTCACTCGAGCTGCCTCCTTGTCTTGGTCCCATCACAACAAGACAGACAGCCGAAGAACATTGATTCCAGCAAACATTAAATCCAGTCGTTCCCAATTGAAAATAATATTATAGGAGTAGACAAAACCATAAACAAATTTGTATGAAAGAAATTCCATTCAATTAGTATATATTAGACCACCACGTGCAAAGCTGGACACAGTCTGCAGTACTGAAAACCTTTTTTTGTTCTTCACTTCAGCTGTCTCGTTGTCTTGATCCAGCCTTGAGAACATTGGTTCAATTGAGAATAATGTTAAACTATAATTGAGTTCAGCTACTATATTTGTTTGACCACAGTGTACAAACAAATATATTTTCTCTTTGTTTCGCAGTACAAAAACCTGTTACCTACCTTCTTAGAGGTAATGCACTAATCTAAATGACCTAAGAATTCGTTCGTTCCATTTTTTATGGAAATTAAAATGGTTATTTTTATATAAATTTTGGTAAGAATTATTTTGAATAGGTGAGTTGTATATTATATATTAATTTTGTATAATCAAATTGTATGGAGATAACATTATACATTTTTTATTAAAAATTGATATTCATCAATCTAAAATTATAATTCTAAAAAAAATGATATTAATCAATCTAAAATTATAATTCTAATAAACATTGAATAACCTTAATAATCAATTTAACTTCTAGAATTTAAGTGAAACAGAGAGTTAAGTGAAATATGATACAAATCTTTTGAATTAAGGAGAAATCCCTAGAAACATGGAAAATGAGCCCATTCTTCCTTAGGGTTAAGGTTTTAGGCCAAAAATACTCCACCATGATCAAGAATCAAGAACCAAAACTTGTGTTGACTATGCACAAGTGGTAAGTGAGCTCCTAAGGCTAATATTAGCCATGAATCCCTAAAATCCAGGGATGAAGCACTCTCCTAACTAAGTGCCCAAAATATCCAAGAAAAATATCATTGGAATCATGAAACTAAGCTTAACTAACAAATGGAGGAGAGAAAATGTACTTCTCCAAGAGTAAAAGTTGTAATTTTGTTCCAACAACCACAAACTTTCTTTTACCAAAATTTCCAACAAAAAATGCATTCAATATCAAATTTAAAATAACAATAAAATAAAAATAAAAATATAAGTGTCTAATAAATATAAAATTAATTTTAATTTTAAATAATTTAATAAAATTTAACTATCTAATAAATATAAAGCCAGCACAACCACTTAACACCTATAGGTGTAATTAATTTTAATTTAAAGAATTTAAAACTATTTAATTTTAGTGATTAAACTTCATAAACTAGATGCTTGATCTTTTAGATAATCTAATTTAGATTTTCGTTTGAAAAATCTAATCTAAATTGTTAATTTTTACTATTTATACATAAAATTGTAAATATAAAATGATAATTTTTTCCTATATTCTATTATCATTAATAAATAATTGATAAAATTGTTTACATTTTTATTATGGACATTTTCATTAAACCATTTCCTATAGTTTCATGAAAAAAGCTAATATAAATTATCTAATTTTACATTAAACCATTTCTTATAGTCTTATGAAAAAAGCTAATATAAATTATCTAATTTTACAAGTGAAATGGTCAACCTACATTGGAATTGCATTATCTTATCAATGAACAACATAAATGAATGATTCTCAAAATGATTTTACTATAGCATGAATGAACAAAGAAATCGTTGTTTTTCAAAATAATTTTACTCACTTTATTGACTTTGGAAATAAATAAAAAGATTAGAATGAAATGATTAAGAAAACCAATAAGTAATCACATACTTTTCTCTTAAACAGATTGACCATGTATTTTACTTATTTCATATATTTTTAAAGCATAAACTAAGTTATTACAGTTTTAGAAGAGCTTTGCTTCATGCAAATTGGCATTTTATTATTATTTTAAACTATGAGAAATTTGTAATTAGTTGGAATTAAGATAAGCCCAAGTTCAAATCTCACAAATGTCACTATAATTTAAGAGTATATTCAACAGCCCTTAAGTCAAATATACCAATAATTTATGATTTAACTTATAACTTATTGAATCATTAACTTAAAAATAGTTGAGAAGTAGATTCACTTCCAAAATATATAAAAAATGTAGCAACAAAATTGTGTAGTATTTTGTTTTATAAATTAATGTAATTTATCTTAACTACATATTTATTAAGCAACCTTTATTCATATAAATGTTTAAAAAGTATAGAGTTAAGTTTGTTGGGAAAGGTGTGTCATACACCTTGTGATTTGTAGGAAAGTGGCTATTTCAATAAGTTTTGAACAGTAGTAGCCATTAAATGTTAAGCAATAATGAATATTGAACAATAGTAGGCAATGAAATTTGAGCACTAGCTATTGACCCGATTAATTGTTGGTGTTTCCAGTATAGTTTAATTTTTTATGGTGTTTGGGTTGGAGGTAGTGAGACAATTTTTAACATACTATTATGTTGTTAAAATTGTCACATTTATGATGTTGAATTCTCCTATAGAGACTATAATGTATTGTAACTATTTGCTACTTGTATAAAATACAATGAAATTAGTGTGGGGTTTTTAGCATGGAAGGGTTTTCCCTAAAATTATGATGGTTGTATGTTTTTGTGTTGTTTATGATTCCAACCATGTTTATTTAGTTTTATGCACATTATTCTCTCATTGATTAGTGTAGGAAGTGTATTCCACACCTTTGCTTCATATCAATTGGTATCAAAGTTTGATCACCTTGGATCCATGGTGTTATGGACATGTTTTTAAATATAATCCCATTTTGAGTGGGAGCTTCCCCAAAAGAAAATTGTCTTGTAGAGAAATGACGAGCACATCTACATTAGAAATTGAAAAGTTTAATGACACTAACTTTGAACTATAGACACCAAGGATGAAGAAAGTACCACTAAACTATCTACTAGAGTTACATTCTCATTTTGATTCACCCCAAGTTGAAAAAGAATGAGGCCAAGATCAAATCATGGAAATTTTAATTTTGAAGTTGAGTGAACATATACTCTTTAATCACTATCTTTGAGAAATTTAGCAAATGACATATTGTCTTATTATAATTTATACTAATTTTAAACTGCTTTGAATCTCTTGAAAACTTGTAATAATTAGTTGATTTTTGATTGAATCTGGCATTTTGAAAATGGATAGATCATAAATTTTTATTGCTTAAATTCAATTTTGACTGCATAAATAGAATCAATAACCTCTAAGACACCCAATTATGAAATTTTAACAACTTATATATGATATTCAATTTTTTCAAATCAGATTTTGGAAAAAAAATTGCCGAAAAACGAAGGCAAAAACATCTACATATTGTTCTAATAATCACTTGAAGAGGTTCAATAAAGGGTGTTTTCTTGGGTAAACACTATGGTTAAATGCCCTCCCTTCACTATGAAGGCACGATAATTTAATTCTATTTAATTGTTGGAGGTAGAACACTTTAAATCTAATTACAAACATTTTTAAACAATAAGACTATGAACCTCAATGTCATATTTTTTTCAATCACTTGAGCCAAATTTACATGCTTCTAAGGCAAGTTTGCTTCTATAGCGGTGTCTAGATCTATTTTTCTATCTCCATACAACAATGAAAAAGGTGTGTATAATGATGGTATGAAATGTTTCAGGTGAGTGCAATGAGTGGAGAATAGGACGCAATTTAAATTGAAATTTGAACAAGAAATCATGTGTTATTTGATTTTAAAAAAAATCACTAAAAAAATACAAATCAATTGATACATAAAGAGCTTCCGAAGAATTTATGGTCAACATAATTAGGCTACATAGATATGCGTGAATGAAAGTGGGCCGAGAATTTGTTAAATAGGGGTGTGTTAAAAGACTTGTTCTAGGAATCTAGACCATAGATTTCTATGATGGTGCAATTGCAGCTGGAAACATTGTGATGTGGATGTATTTGGAATTAAGAGAGCATATATACACACAATAAACAGAATTGTATTACACACATTAAACAAAGATACATTACACTTAAAAAAGTGTTGTGAGATCCAACTTATTCTATTATGGGAGAGAGAGGTTGAGAGAATCTGTCAACATCCTCCAACAACCCAAACCAATCCCTAAAATTTAGTATACAGCATTAATTAGGCATTATCTCTAACACCCCCCATTAATGCCTACATTACAAAACTTCACAAATTACACAACAGAAAAAGCTTAAAACACTTAGTCTGGCATGATCCTCATAAACACATACACCCACTCTGACGCTTATGGATTGTGCTCTTTCTCTTCCTCTGCTTCGAGCTTTCCTTTCCACTCATTTGAAGTATAAATGTTTTAGATCATCATTCATGCTTTTGTAAGATTGAAAATTTTAACAATCTCAACTCAGTGGGGCTTCCACGAGAAAATATGTCAATTATTGATGCATTCTATGAACATGCCTCCATCTGTCGGATTTCTACTTTCGGCTATCCGTCAATATCTAGAAGAGCAGTTTGAATACAGATTGTCCTCAACATTCAATTACACAAGGTGACTTCCAATAAGAATAGTTGTTCTTGAAACCGGGGCTGCCAGTTTATATCAAGAAACAAGAGTTTTTTTACATAAACATATAAAACTTTAAACATTAACACACGTATATACATATAAGTAGAAAGACATGGTAGACAAACTATGTTGGCTTCCAACCAATCAGAATCAGAAGATACGCTGCTTCCTAAGAATACGAAGATGAACACGGTTGGTATGGATATAAATATCTATAGCTTATCCTCCCCAAATCTTCCATCAAGTATCCACTCAGCCGTAAAACTCCTCAGCAATTCGGAATCACGCACTCGGACAGACTACAGGGTTCATTCTGCAAATAGGCTTCCTCGACAGTTTTCTTTCCTCTGAACGGTGGCTCGCACATACAGGCACACGGGCTCCTCTGGTCGGCACGAATCAGTGGCTAATCGGTGGCTTTCTGGTGGCAATCAACGACAACGACCATTCAAGGTGACAACGTCGACTAAACTGAACACACAGCCCTCAAATGAAGTCCAACAATGAAATATTTCATACAGACACACTGATAGCACATTCTAATCTATTATTAAAGAAAAATCCATAACTTTCAAATATTCCTGGGCACTCTCATGAGGGATTAAGCCCAGCCAAGCTCTGATACCAATTTGGAATTCAAGAGAGTAGAGATACACACAATAAATAGAATTGTATTACACACATTAAACAGAGATACATCACACTTAAAATAAGTGTTGTGAGATCCAACTTATTCTATTCTGGGAGAGAGAGGTTGAGAGAATCTCTCAACATCCTCCAACAACCCAAACCAATCCCTAAACTTTAGTATACTGCATTAATTAGGCATTATCTCTAACAGATGTTCATGTTTATGATCCATTGCAGCAACATTATTACTATTTTTTGCCAAAGAATTAAGGAAGGGAATGTGAGCAAAATTATGTAATTAATTCATTATCAAAGAAAGTTATTGGCTTGGCTTCATATATTTTATAGAAGTGTAAAGGATGATATACTTTGGGATGTTTTAGGATAGTCTGTATATGAGACAATTATCTCTTGTTTTGGTAAGGGATTATTTTCAATGGAGCAGAGGTAGTCGGGTCTTTCAACTTTATTATTTTGAGACTGTTTATGATTTATAAATAAAAAAGTACTGATTTTGATGTACAAGTATATTGTTTTCTTTCATTTCTTTGAATTCCTTGGTGAGAAAACATGAGATTCATGAGGTTGAGGGTGTTAAAGAGTAAGATCATAGTTTTTTAGTTTACCTAACTGTTATAGGTTATATGATAGTTATGGTCTTTTTGTAATATATATGTGCGTTTATGTACATATCCAAGATAGCCTAATTGCTCATTAATGTGATGTATTTTTTTCCATTGTTCCTCTTCATGTCTATCTTTATCTTCTTCATATATTTTCATGATGTGTTGTCTAACAGTGGTATTGATGAAGGAGCATCGGGGCCTAGGCAGATTAGTCGAGGTTGATCGACATCAGGGAGCTGACCAGCGGGAGTGCCGATGACCACTAGGCCGGGGAGTAGGTTGACTTGCCAAAGTCAACAAGTCGAGCAGGAGCAATCGGTATGTGTCCGACTGGAGCAGTGCAACGAATGTTGTGATGGGTCGAGAATCGACGGGTAATGGTCGACAGACGTCGGAGAAAGAAAGACATCGGGTGATCGACAAAGTGGTCGATCTATGACACGACGGTTTTGGAAGAGACAAGTGCAGAGGGAGGGGAGGACTGGCGAACCGTAGGAGATAAGAATCGAGCTGACAGGAAGGTCGAGATGTGACCAACTACTGTGGCAAAGTCAAAGGAGCTGAAAGTCAAGGAAACTGTACTTGGTAGCCGTTTAGGGTTGTTGAGGAAGTTAATACAGTTATTGTGAGTAGGTGAAGGACATGAAAGGTGTCATCATGGACAGAGGCTCTGCAGCACGGCTGGAAGCTGATAGTTGTAGGTATGCAGGATTTGGAAGAATCGGTGGATAGGAGGATGCGTGTCTCAGGAACAGCAGCCGCGGGGTAGAAGACAGAGGAGAGGAACCAGTTGGGAGGATCTTCGATCTTTGATCAGAGCATCAGAGAGCAGAGCCGAGGAGAGTTGTGCAGAGTCACACAGGCTGAGGAATAGAGAGTTGAGATTGAGCCATAGCTCAGTGTTCTGTAGTGAACCAGGAGAGGCTGAGGTCGACACATAGGGAGAACACACCACAGTTACTTCTGAGTTGTAATGGCTGAGTTCGAATGTAGTTAGTTATTTCATTCAGTTATTCCACATTGTAACCGAATTAGAGAAGTAATATAAGCCACTTCTGGCATCCTTCTTTACACCTTGTTTTTGAAAGCATTGTGGTATGTGTTGTGTGTATTGTTAAGCAAGAGCCTTTTCTAGTAAGGTGACCTGTGTCACTTGGTATCAAAGCCCGGAAGTGAGTCCAGTTGAGAAAGGCAGTTATACCAACCTGACCTGTGTCAGTTGGTATCAAAGCCTGAAAGTGAGTCCGGTTGAGAAAGGCAGTTATACTAACTTGAACTTCGTCAGTTGGTATTCGAACGGAAGAACCCTTGAATTCGGGGAGTGTTTGTGATATTGAGCCTGCAAGTGGGTTGTACAGCTCCAACTGCGGTTGGGTAGAGTTGTGCACGACTTGTTTAAGTCCGATTGCGATTGGATGCGTGGGAGTCTCAGCAGAGGTTGAAAATGGCTCACAGAGGTGTTAATGTCTGAGGACAAAGAGTGCATGGCGCAGCAGCCATCACAGTGGATCGTGAGATGTTCGACGAATGCGTCAAAACGATGCGAGCTTTGACAAATGAAGTCACAGTGATCAAAGAAAGCCAGAGGCATGGTTGTGATCCTGAGGCGTTAGACCACAGCGATCAAGAAGTCGAAGAAGTGGAAGCCCGGGAGGAAGCCGTCGAAGAACCAGAAGAAAAACTAATCAAACTTCTGATGGATATGAGAGGTCAGGCAAAGAAAGACGTGCGTACGTACTCGGGAAGCCTGGACCCAAAAGATTTGGTCGACTGGTTTAGAGAAATGGAGAAATACTTCAACGTAGAGTAGATCGATGATCCAAAACGGGTTAAGACTGCATGTTTGAGGTTGAAAGGTCATGCCTTGTTGTGGTGGGACAATGTACAGGCTGACAGAGTTAAGAAGGGAAAGGAGAAGATCAAGTCTTGGGACAGAATGGTCACCAAGATGAAGGGGAAGTTCTTGCCAAATGACTACGTGATTTCCTTGTTCAGGAAGTTGTAGAACTTCCAACAGAAAGAAATGACCATGAAGGAGTACACGGAGGAGTTCTACCAATTGTCGATTCGATCGAGACAAACTGACGAAGGAGAAGAAGCTGTCGCTAGGTATGTGAATGACTTAAAATATGATATTCAGGATGAACTAAGTATGTCAAGATTCAGAGCAGTCGGCAAAGCCTACTAGTTAGCTCTGAAGGCAGAAGAGAAACTGTCGAGAAAATCCGCAGCGACGAGGGGAAGAATGACTGGTTGGGGCGCGAAAATTGTCTCCATGAAAGGCCAAGGTAGCGGGTACAAGAAGGAAGGTGTCGAAGAAAACCGACATGCGGAAGGGACATCGACAAGGGAGAAAGCACAAGAGAACTGACACGATGGTCGTGAGAACCGCGGTCGAGGTGCGTATAGTCGAAGTGGTCCATCCGACAGAAAGGGAGCTAACAGACTAGCCATAATCTATTATAAGTGTCGAGGGAAAGGACACAAGGCATATGAATGCCTAGAGAACCTACATGCTGCAGAGGAGTCGAAGCCCAGACGTCGAAAAGATGAGCAAGTCGATGAGAGGGAAGAGGCAGAATCCGACAGCAGTGGAGGTGAGAAAAGGAAGAACTGAAATCTGACGGTTCAGAGAGATTTGGTCCAGGAAGATCAACGCGACTAGACAGAGCCGGCACAACAAAAGGCGATCTTTCGAACAAAGGTGCGGATCGGCAAATGGCGTTGCAAAACCATAGTTGATGGAGGAAGTACGGAGAATCTTGTGTTGACAGAAGTCATCGACAAGATCGAGTTGAAGTGTCGAGAGCACCCACACCCCTACAAAATCTCATGGTTGCAGAAGGGACACCATGTCAAGGTGACAAGACAGTTCCTGATCAACTTCTGAGTTGAAGGATTGGAGGACAGTGTAATGTGTGATGTAGTTCCCATGGATGCATGCCATCTGTTGTTAGGAAGACCATGGCAATATGATCAAAAAATGATCTACGATGATCGAGCCAACACAGTCACAGTATGGAAAAATGGCGTGAAAAGGACTCTGAAGCCAAGGCGGGAAGAGCAAGCTGACAGTAAGCACGACGAGAGCAACCTTTGGGAAGAGTGTGTGTTGATGAGCATCGCGAAGAAATTCCTCGAGGAAGAGGAGAGACAGTCGGGATGTTTTGCGCTCGTTCCAAAAGGACCATGTGGCGAAAGAACGACCAGGGTGGAGGATATTCCGGTCGAAGTCGAGGAGTTGCTCGAAGAGTTTCGTGACATCATGGTTGATGAAAAACCAATGGGATTACTGCCGACAAGGAGCATATCCCATCAGATCGACTTGATTCCAGGGTCGAGTCTGCCAAACAAAGCACCATATAGGATGAGTCCGACGGAGCGTCAGGAACTCAACCGATGGGTCCAAGAGTTGTTGGATAGAGGGTTAATCAGAGAGAGTTTGAGCCCATGTGCAGTACCAGCGGTATTGACACCAAAGAAGGGTGGAGAATGGAGAATGTGTACAGACTCCAGAGCCATCAACAAGATCACGATCAAGTATCAGTTTCCATTTCCAAGAATGGACGACTTGATGGAGTGCCTGAGTGGAGCGACATACTTCACAAAGATAGACCTGAATAGTGGTTATCACCAAATTCGGGTTAGAGAAGGAGATGAATGGAAGATGACATTCAAAATGAAAGAACGGTTGTACGAATGGTTAGTTATGCCATTTGGGTTGACCAATGCAC
Organism: Larix kaempferi; assembly: GCA_027924585.1. Taxonomy (NCBI): domain Eukaryota; kingdom Viridiplantae; phylum Streptophyta; class Pinopsida; order Pinales; family Pinaceae; genus Larix; species Larix kaempferi. The sequence continues at coordinate 163,015 of BSBM01002653.1, forward strand.
CCAACACCTTCATGAGGTTGATGAATGAGGTGTTGAAGCCGTTTTTGGGAAAAAATTTCATAGTCTATTTAGACGACATTCTGATTTTCAGTTGAACCAAGGCAGAGCACTTGGAGCACATTCGACAAGTATTGCAGAAATCGCAGGAAGAGAAGTTGATGGTGAACTTGCAAAAGTGTTTCTTCATGAAGAAGGAGTTGGTATACTTGGGATTTGTAATCTCGAGCAAAGGGTTGGTGATGGACCCAGAGAAGGTGAAGGCAATTGTAGATTGGCTGGAACCAATAAGTACGACTGGAGTGAGGAGTTTCCATGGACTTGCCAGTTTTTATAGGAAGTTCATTCGAGGATTCAGTCGGATTTGTGCACCATTGACAGAATGCATGAGAAAGGGAGAGTTCAAGTGGACGGATGAGGCCCAAAGAGCTTTCGACGAGTTGAAGGAAAAGGTCACTGAGAGCTCGGTGTTTGCGCTCCCAGACTTTGACAAAGTTTTCCAGGTCGATTGTGATGCGAGTGGAACGGCAATTGGAGCAGTGTTGAGCCAGGAGGGCCAACCAATTGCATTCTTTAGTGAAAAGATGAATGGAGCGAAGCATAAGTATTCGGTCTACGACCAGGAATTTTATGCTATCATCCAAGCATTGAAGAAGTGGAGGCATTATCTGTTGCCCAAATAATTTGTGTTGTACACAAATCATCAAGCGCTGAGGTACTTGAACACTCAAACGAAATTAGATCAGCGACACATGAAGTGGGTAGAATTACTTCAGAGGTATACGTTCGTGTTGCGACATAGGTCAGGAAAGTTGAATAAAGTTGCCAATGCATTGAGCAGGAGGGTTTCACTATTGAACACGACAACAGTTCAGGCAACAGGGATAGAGACAATAAAGACGGAGTATGAGAGCAACGAGGATTTTGCGAAAGCATGGAAGGCTTGTCGTGAACCTTGGAGTCTCGAAAGGACTCCATACTTGAGTTATTTCATTCAAGAAGGCTATCCGTTCAAGGGGATTCAGTTGTGTATTCCCAGAGGATTAGTGAGGGAGAACCTAATCCAAGAATTTCATAATGGCGGGTTAGCAGGCCATTTTGGCATCGACAAGACCAAAGCACTGGTCGAGGAAAAGTATTTTTGGCCGAGAATGACGACAGATGTCAGAAAATGGGTTCGACAATGTCAAGTCTACCAATTGGAAAAAGGAAGGAGTCAGAACACGTGGTTTTATACACCATTGCCAGTACCGAATACCCCTTGGGAGCATCTTAGCATGGATTTTGCGTTAGGATTATTAAAGACTCAGCAGGGAAGTGACTCAATATTCATTATAGTCGACATATTTTCGAAGATGGCACACTTCATTCCGTGTAAGAAGACAAGTGAGGCTATAGGGATCATTGTACTATTCTTCAAGGAGATAGTCAAATTGCATGGGTTGCCAAAGAGTATCACGTCAGATCGGGATACCAAGTTTATGGGGCATTTCTGGAGAACCCTATGGAAGAAACTGGACACGAAGCTACAGTTTAGCTGGGCTGTCACCTACCCAAATTCTGAAAATATTATTTTATTGGAAAAATAATTTATGTTAAATTTTAATTACAAAGTTTTGTAATTATGACCAAGTCTGGTCAAGGATGAATGTAATTACTGATTATTATTATTTAATAAATTAAAGTAGGAGACAAACACCCAAGGGAACTGTTAAATGAGTGTTCACTGACCCACTAGGAGGAATGGAAGCTGTTAGAAGGCATCGGATAGATGGCAGCAATTGCACTTCACCACTAGCTGTTGGTTATGGGACAACTACCCCTAAAAATGTGGCATTATCCCCCAGGTGGTGGGAGTGAGTAGGAAGCTCATTTAATGACCAGTTAACAACTGAAAGGCCTAGGCATCCTACATAAGGCAAATTCAAATTGAGCAGGAAGCTCTTACACAATATTTTATGCAGAAATATATTTCAAGTGCATCAAGTGATCACTGAGAGATTTGAATAGGGAGGCTATGTGAGAGTGCAACTGTAAGTCTGCAAATTATTCTGAGAAGGAGAACCAGAGGTGCTGGTGTAGGTCCCTTTGATTGTTAAGTCTTTAAGACTGGATAACTATTACTACTGCAAGTTGAGGTCCTAAGCTTCTAAGTTTCTTCCTCCTGGTGGTTCAGTGAACAGGCTTGGGGGTACTAAGGCAAGTAACTTGGCTGTCTTCAGGAATTGGTTGGGTGGAACAGGCTCCTTGGGATGTTTGTTTCCCTACAGTTAACCAGGTTTTGCTGTTCCTATTTTGTTTATAGTTCAATGTTTCTGTTTAGTAGAATTATCAAACTCTGTTTTGTAAAAGAATTGATTTTATTTTCTGATCTATGTTTAATTTTTGAATGATAAAGCTTTGTTAATGATTTGATTAGATAACCATCTCTATATTTTTCCACACACTATTATTTGCATCATACTCCAGTATAGAGAAGTGATTTAGGGAAGATAAGTGATAGGCAGAATGCCATTGATTGAATAGATGAATGCAGTAGTGTTCTTGTTAAATTCCTACATAATTATAAACACAGTGAACATTGTAGTATAGTATAAACAGCTGCATAAAATTTATATGATTCCTTTGTATCAAAGAAAAACATATTTTGTTTTTGTACAATCCTTTATATATCTTTTCTAACCCTATCTAGCATAGATAGTAAACACAGGCATTCAATATTATACATGTCATATTTTCAAGCAATTACATTTCTAAGAATTATAGCAGCTGCAATAATCAATTTTCTGTTTAGATTTGTTTTAATTAAACATGTTTATTTTTCTCCATTAACTATCACATTTCATTTTATTTACAAATTAATTGTACAGTAGGATCAACCCTAAGATTTCAAAACCCTAGCTAGCATTCAATTTTTCTACATTACAGTAAGCTTCACTTAGCAAAAGGCACATTCACTATCATTACTTAATGACATGTTACAACTCTAGTAAGAAAGCAAAGACAGTATTGAAACATTCACATTTTACAAGTGAGAAACCAGGCCGAGGTTTCGAATACTTCTATTTTTAAAACAAAGTGTTTAAACATCAATAATTTTGCGTAGCCGAAAGTAAAAGTTGGACAAACCCTATCATGGAAATTTACACCATAACGAAGGCAACAGATAGGATTTCATTTGTAAATCAAAATAGATCACCATAGCATAATCATTCCAAAATATAAATATCAATAACGATAACATTGTACAGGAACAACTATTAATAGTTTTCGAAATAGTATATTCTCATTTATTTATTTTTCCTTTTTAAAAACAAAACTTTCTCCACAAAACGAGCCATGGTTTACAGAGGTAAACGAGCCCTCGGCTCTTAGTTCCATACTCAACATAAACAACCAAAAACTCAACAGAGTTCACATTTAGACCTATAAAGGTTCCAAACAGTACACAGAAGTCTAAACCTTATCAACAAACATCAAACGAGATCATTTTATCCACAAACTACTCAGGGTTATCCCCTTGACATTTAGCATTATGAAAATGAGTGCTAAGCTCTTATCAATGACACAGCCAGGCATCAAAAAGGCCAAGTAGCAACTTAAACATTCGAGGGTTACCCTCTGTACATTTTTATGTCAACTTAAGACCTTAAAAACTCAACAGTTGGCCATCACTGAAAAGCAAGGTCGAACAGTTTCGACTCTCAGCGACATTATTCATCATCAAAACCAAGTCCAAAGGCACCTACGAGGGTTTGAGGGCCACTGGAGCTTACCAGGAATTGGATGCATGCATTCCATTCCAAAACCTTTGCCAAACAACCTCATACGAAATGGGTGCCTACCAAAAACACAGTCAAGAAGTTTAAAACAAGAAAAAGTAAGTATGAAAGCTTAAAAACACAACAATACGTATCATGGGTGAGTGCTTACCTTTAAACTCAAAAGATCTGAGCCTTTATACATCAACCAGTAAAAACAACAAAGCTTATTGGCTTGACTGAAACCACGGGCTATTTACAGGAGAGCCGAACTACAATTTCCTCAGTTGACAGAACTAAAACCAAGCACTACAACCTCTATTTGTATCATATCACCATGGCAATGAGGGCGAACCTGCAAACTATTAAAATCATCACCTACAGGTCACAAGATCGAAACCTTCGGGCTACATTCTCCAACCCTACTTTCCAGCAGCCTGTCGACCTCATCACTAAAAAACTAGCATAACAATGAAGACCGAGAACTCTCCATCACACATACAATGAGATTCTACGGTTACAAATTCAATGACCCAGATCTAATACAATCAACGAGCAAGAAGGTGCCAGCAAACTACCTTGGAGGTTAGGAAACCATCGTATTTATTGCTTCATAAATTACAACAACCACAACAGTGTCAACGTTGCATACCAAGGGTCATTACGGTATCCAACTCGGAGGAGAGTAGACGTGGAAACCATGCAAAGCAAGTTTCACAGTTTTTTCATCCACCAAGTTCACGTGGATGGCATTACGTGGAGTGCCAACAACACCCACCTTTACATAGTTGGTATGGATCATTAATGCATGAATGAAACACCATCATTGCCAAGTTTCAAAGCATGCCAAGTACTGGGCATTAAAACTCCTGTCAAAGTCGAATTCATTTCAATGTTAGTTCCATTGGTTACTGTGTGCATAGTTTCGAAGGCTTGTTTTCATGCCTTGTGACATTTGATTAATTGCCAACGTATTTATGTAATACCTAGTCATTTTAAAATGTTCATATTTACATTTCTAGGTTTTGTGCATAGTTATATAGAGTGAAGTTTATAGATTTCTTATATTAGCCATGTACTTTGTCAATCCTTTGATAATTGGAGATTATAGGTAGTTAGGAATTTTGTTTATGCAATTATAATGTTAGATTATAACACAAGTAATATATTCTTTATATATATTTCATATATCGTTTTAAATTGCAAACAATTGAAAAGGATAAGATTTGTGTTTTGTTCTCAAGCTATCTAATGCCAATTAATAGCATAAACACTATGATCATTTTATATACTTCACGTAGTTTTATATTGCAAATTTTTTGATAAACTAGTAGTACAAATACTATATCTACAACATACAAATAGAATTACCTTAAGACGTTGGAAAAGTCATTCAACATTAATGACGATAGTCATGATAATAAACTTAGAATCATGAGAATTAGTTAGATGACACTTTTTCATAAAAGATGGAAGAGTTTGCAATTCAGCACTTGAGCTAGTATTAGAACTAAGTATTCATACCTCCAGTAACTGGTTTTGCAAGAAGGTACTTAGCATTTTATTATTACATCGACGTTGAATTGAAAGACACACGTACTCTTTAATCATGTGGTCATAGAACTTCTTACCTGCTGTCTGCACATATAAACATTTCAATTGCCTTAGCTTTTGCAGCTAAGTAAACTCCAGGGTACCTCGTAGGATACCCTTTGACATCAAGAAAACAAACCGTCAATGTCTTGACAAGAAGAAAGCTATTTGCATCATATTTCTAACTTTTCAGTGAACTTGGACAATTATTGTCGTAAGCATGTTTTTCAGAATGTGATGTGTCGCTGTCATTTAAAATGTTTGTGAATCGGTCATTAAGTTGTGTTCAGTATTAACCAGCCTAGATCCAAATCCTAGGCTCTATCAAGCACCGAGAGGGATCAAATCTCCTGAGGTGCAAACCTCTCCTTGAATAGCTCCTTGAGTGCAATACCTAAGCCACCTAATCCTAAGCTCCAAAGTCTCTAGTTTAAGTCTAATATTTACTTTTTACTTTGTATTATTCTTTTTTGTTTATGGCCGACACAATATTTATTACTTTTTACTTTGTATTATTATTTTTTGTTTACTTTGTATTATTTTGTTACTGGACAAACACTCGACAAACACTTTAAAGTCTCATATTTACTTTTTACTTTGTATTATTCTTTTTTCTTTATGGCCAACATAATATTTACCACCTAATCCTAAGCTCTAAAGTCTATAGTTTAAGTCTCATATTTACTTTTTGCTTTCTATTATTCTTTTTTTGTTTATGGCCGACATAATATTTATTACTTTTTACTTTGTATTATTCTTTTTTTGTTTACTTCGTATTATTTTGTTACTCCACAAACACTCGACAAACACTCGACTCACAAGATCTCCCCCATACTAGGCTGTAGAGCACCTCTCGGCGCAATGACTTCATTAACCCATGTCGTTTTTTTAAGCATTTATTATTTTCGCAACTATATTTATTAACATCTAATGCTGTTTTTAAAGTTTTAAATTTTTATGAAATTTTGGGATGTTACATCGGCGTACCATCCACAGACTGATGGACAGACCAAGGTGGTCAATAGAAGTTTGGGGAACCTTCTGATATGTCTAGCAGCCGACAGACCCAAGCAGTGGGAAAATGTGTTGGCACAGGCAGAGTTTGTGTACAACAATTCTATGAATCGATCGATGGGGTTGAGCCCATTCCAGATTGTTCAAGGGAGAAGCCCACACGAAGTGGTGGATTTGGTCGAATTACCAACAGAAATCCGGAAGAGCGCGGATGCAGAATCGTTCGTAGAGCATATGCAAGAAGTTCATGAAAATGTATGAAAGCACATAGAAAAGAGTAACGTGGCGTACAAGTTGAGGGCTGACAGAAAGAAGAGGCTACAGTCGTTCAAAGAGGGAGACTTAGTCTACGCATATTTATGGAAGGAAATATTTCCAACATGAACCTACAACAAGTTGAAGCTTAAAAAGATTGGGCCATGCAGAATTCTAAAGAATATTTCAGACAAAGCTTATGTGTTGGAATTGCCGGAAGACTTGAACATTTCAACGACGTTCAATGTCTCAGATATGTACAAATTTGAAGAAGGGTCAAGTAGTGGAAGCGAAGAAGTGATCAGCATGGAATGGACAGATCAGATTCCAGACCGACACAAAGAAGAGATCGCAGAAGTAATCGAAGAGCACGCGTTTGGGCGAACGCATAGCTCGCAGAAGAAGAAATACTTAGTGCGATGGAAGGATGATGAGTTGCAGGAGGCAACATGGATTTCCGAAGAGGATTTCAGGAGACTGATGGAGTAGTCGAATTCTTTTTCACCTGGGGAGTCTAATGCAGGAGCATCGGGGCCTAGGCATATCAGTCGAGGTTGATCGACATCAGGGAGCCGACCAGTGGGAGTGCCGATGACCACTGGGACGGGGAGTAGGTTTACTTGTCGAAGTCAACAAGTTGAGTAGGAGCAGTCAATATGCATCCGACTGGAGCAGCGCAATAGATGTTGTGATGGGTCGAGAATCGATGGGTTATGGTCGACAGACGTCGGAGAAAGAAAGACGTCGAGTGATCGACAAAGTGGTCGATCTGCGACGCAACGGTTTTGGCGGAGCCAAGTGCGGAGGAAGGGGAGGACTGGAGAACCGTAGGAGATAAGAATCGAGCCGACAGGAAGGTCGATATGTGACCAAATCCTATAGCAGAGTCAGAGGGGCTGAAAGTCAAGGAAACTGTACTTGGTAGCTGTTCGGGGTTGCTGAGGAAGTTAATACAGTTATTGTGAGTAGGTGAAGGACATGACAGGTGTCATCATGGACAGAGGATGTGCAGCATGGCTGGAAGCTGACAGTTGTAGGTCTGCAGGATTTGGAAGAATCGGTGAATAGGAGGATGCGTGTCTCGGGAATAGTAGCCGCAGGGTAGAAGACGGAGGAGAGGAACCAGTTGGGAGGATCTTCGATCTTTGATCATAGCATCAGAGAGCAGAGCTGAGGAGAGTTGTGCAGAGTCACACAGGCCGAAGAACAGAGAGTTGAGATTGAGCCATAGTTCAGTGTTTTGTAGTGAACCAGGAGAGGGTGAGGTCGACACACAGGGAGAACACACCACAGTTACTTTTGAGTTGTAATGGTTGAGGCTGACTGTAGTTAGTTATTTCATTCAGTTATTCCGCATTGTAACCGAATTAGAGAAGTAATATAATCCACTTCTGGCATCCTTCTTTACACCTTGTTTGTGAAAGCGTTGTGGTATGTGTTGTGTGTATTGTTAAGCAAGAGCCTTATCTAGTAAGGTGACCTGCGTCAGGTATCAGAGCGGTATTAGAGCGCATGAATATCCATGAGGCCAGAGCATTGGCTTCAAGAGAATTCCTAGTTATCAGAGTGTTAGGTGAATAAATTCTTTCATGAAGGAAGACGTCGTGGTGGATAGATAAACACAGAACAAAAGAAGAGTGAATGAATTCAAAGTCTAGTGTAGGTGTAGAAGTTTGTGCATCATGTTTCCCTTGGAAAAAGATTCAAGCCGCATCAATTGAGACCATGAAAGATAGTTTAAGTTACAAGAAGTCACCGAAAGATTGAAGAAATGTAAATAAGCGATCATAAATCACTGAAAGATTGAAGAAATGTAAATGAGCGATCAGAAATCACCGAAAGATTGAAGAATTGTAAATGAGCGATCACAACAATATTGGATTCGTGAGGTGTGAGAAAAGGAGATAGATTCATTGCATCATTTTGCTCAGTGTGTTAAAGAATCCGCCAAAGGAGATGTCAATTCACAGTGTTGATTCATTGTTAAAGGTGTTGGAGCAAGCCACCTAATATAATATAAGAAAATTCTATGGAAAAAGCCATGGAAACTAAGGTGTAAGGATTTTACATATATCTTTTTAGTTGGTTAAAAGTTAGAGAACTATTTATTTGATAAGAATAAAAAAAAAAGTATGAGATATGGCCTTAGAAGTAGATAAGAGATTCATGTGCGCATGAGTAATGAAAAAATTTTACTTTTAGAGAAAGGATAATATTTAAAATAAAAAATAAGATTGTTTGAAAAGGTTTCAAATAAAAATTATAAGCTTGTGGATTTCTTGCTCATGTGGTACTATATTGGCCAAACTAATAAATCCATCAAAACCCATCTTAAAGAGCATATAGTTGATAATACCCACAATCAATTGACTAAATCAACTATCACATAGCACTCCAATAAATCCATTCACCTCATTTGCTTTGATAAAACTAAAATCCTTGCTATGACTCGTTATTAGTCCTCCCATATTATTAGAGAGGCCTTAGAAATTGAAAGACATCTTGACAACTTTAACTGAGAAGATGGTTATAAATTAAGCCACTTTTAGAAACCTATTATCCACCACTTAGATTAATGGTTCCTATCCCTCCTCTTTCACCTTTCTTTTTTCCCTTTCTTCTTCTTTTTCTCTCATTCCCCCGATCCCCCCTCCTCTCTCTTTTCTCTCTTCATTTCCCTCCCTAGTTTATTCTATTTCCAAAAATTAATTAGTTTTTCAATCTCTATCCTATATGTTTTCTCTATCTTTTTGTTATTATTATAAACCCCCCTCTCCCTTCTTTATTATTATTTTTTTCTTTCTCTTGGCCATGTCCCTTCCCATTTTTTGAAATGTTTTTTATCATTAAGTCAAATCTTTTTATTATTAATAATATTAGTTTTATAGGGTTTAAGATTATCCTATACTCATTTTTACTTTTTTTTTCACTTAATAATATTAATATTTTAAATCTTAATATAATTTAATCTTGATAAGCATATTTAAAGGTTTTCCTCTAAACTCTATATTACCTTAATTTTAATTATCCCTTTTTTAATAATCAAATGTTTTTTATGGATCCCCTATAATAGCTAGAGGGCTAACCCTAAACATTGGACATAGTTTAAATCCAAAAACATATACATTATAACTAAAACTAAGTTCAAATAAAAATAATTTTGAAGTCAATTCAAATTAAGATAATTTTGATAAAATAAATATATTTAAGACATAGATCTACCATGAAGAAAGCTCACTTCTCTATACACTTACAAAGCCTAAAATATGTTTTTATAAAACACTTAAAAAAATAACATAAAACAAAAAAGGAACTAACAAAACTACCCTTACTCAAGTATCATTTTATATATATGTATTAATACACTAATAACTCAAAAAAACATGAAACAAAAAAGGAACTAACAAAACTAGCCTTACTCGACTATCATTTTATATGTATGTATTAATACAATAATAACTCATCACAATCAAACACCAGGCCACATACCAACTGTAAACAGTGCAGTAATTGAAACCTCATTTTCTGCCTTGAATTATATTGAAGAACTAGTTATAACACACTGGACTGTGCAAAATAGGCCCATTATACTTGAAGATGAAGCTCCACAATTATGTTCTTATAAAGGATATTTCCCCTCCCAATGAAGTTGACTGCGACTGCTCCTGACTCCATTTAAAGAGAAGTTTAGACTGGCTGGACACAGTCTGCATTGCAAACGTTTTGTTCTTTACTCCAGGCACATTCCAGCTGCCTGGTTGTTTTGGTGCAGCAAATTTTAGAACCACACAATCTGAATTGAAAATACTTTCAAGGTTAAACTTAGCAGTATATAAATAAATTTTGTATGAAAGAAATTCAGATCGACTAATATATTTGTCAGACCACCACGTGCAAACAAATCTGGCGTCTCTCGTTCCACATTATTTAATTGCTTTGAAATATCTACTCTCCTTTTTTATTTTAGATGTAGGTAATCATTCAAAAATTTATTGTCAGCTCATAATTTATATGTATTATCAACATGTGTTTTTTCATTCAAGAAAAAAGGAAAATTAATATTTTTAATTTAATAAAAATATTTTAAATTAATATTTTTATTGGCAGGATCAACCAAGTTTTCGATAGAGGCATACGTTGAATGTGAATGGCGAGGTATGGCCACTATAAAAAAGGGATTTATCTATTTTTTATTTTTTTTCTTTAGAAATTATGTAAAAAAGAGTTTATAGTTTTATGGGAACTTTATTTTAAAAAATTATTTTTAAAAGTTCTAGTACATTTTAAGTTACATTGTTAAAATTAAAAAAAATTGAATAGATTAAAGTAAAACTGTTAAATTAAAAAACCTAAATACATAAAAACCGTGGAACATTGATGTGGGCTGATTCACTTTTAAAACTTGGTATTGTACAATTTTTGAATAGATGATGTAGTTTTCAAAATAAAAAAGAGTTAGAGGAAGTCAAGATGAGATTCTGTTTAGAGGAGTTGTCAAGGTTAAGAATTGGCCATTAAAAATAAGATTTTGTTTTTGTTCATTTAGTGTAATATTAAAAAAAAAAAGAATAAGTTGAAAAAAATAGGTTTTTACATATTAGTGGACAATAGTTTTAGTAAATTTATTCAAATAAATTAATGTATTAAGTTTGTGATATTTAAATAAATATATGTTAACATAGGATTAACTAAATGTAAAAAAATTATAAAAACATAAATTGAACTAATTAAAGTTAAAATGTAATTAAGTTCTTATCAAAAAATTAATAGTTTTCTGTTTTTAACTTATAAATGAAAAGGTAAGTTTGTCAATTCAGTTTCATTATTTTCAAATTATATTAAATACAAAATTGGATATGTGAGTTACACTTCATAATTTAATTATAAAGTTGCATGTTCATTATTTGCCACCATTCTTATGTGATTATTTCAAATAAAAATTAATCAACATGCTTTACAAGTTTGTGGATATTAAATGGTTTGAGATATAGTTTACAATTAAATATATGGGTATACCTCAATGGATATTGGTTCACTAAACAAATTGAAGGAGTGTTAAGATATATGTCATGGTCATGGTTGCAGTATGGTTCACTCCACTTTATACTTATTAATAAGAATTAAAATAAATGTGGATATTAAATGGTTTGAGATATACTTTACAATTAAATATATAGGTATAACTCAATGGATATTGGTTCACTAAAAAATTGACACAAACCATGTGCAAAGATGGACACAGTCTGCAGTACTGAAAACCTTTTGTTCTTCACTCCAACTGTCTCGTTGTCTTGATCCAGCCTTGAGAACATTGGTTCAGGCAGATATTAGATCCACACATTCTCAATTGAGAATAATTTCAGCTACTACATTTGTTTGACCACCGTGTACAAACAAATATATTGTCTATTTGTACAAAAAAAACCTGTTAACTACCTTCTTAGAGGTAATGCAGTAATCTAAATGACCTAAGAATTCGTTCGTTCACTTTTTATGGAAAATGAAATTGTTATTTTTATCTAAATTTTTGTAAGAATTATTTTGAATAGATGAGTTGTCTATTATATATTAATTTTGGTAAGAATTAATTTGAATAGATGAGTTGTATATTATATATTAATTTTGTATAATCAAATTTTAAGGAGATAACCTTTTACATTTTTCATTAAAAAATGATTTTCATTAATCCAAAATTATAATTTATTTATTTTTTTAATATTAATCAATCTAAAATTCTAATTCTAATAAAAATTGAATAACGTGAATTAGATAATTTCTATAATATCGTGTGAGAGATTTAGTTACAAAAATAAAGAGTGCAAAAATTGAATAATAAGACTTAATTTAGAACTTAACTGAAATAACGAATATGCAAAAATAGAATAATAAGGCTTAACTTAGAACTTAACTTGAAACTTTCAAGAGGGAATTAATTGACCACTAAAAGGCCCAAAATAGGGCAAGGACTACACTTACCCTATGCATAGAGATAAAAATATTTTGAATTAAGGAGAAATCCCCAGAAACATGGAAAATGAGCCCATTCTTCCTTAGGGTTAAGGTTTTAGGCCAAAAATACTCCAGGATCAAGAACCAAAACTTGGGTTGACCATGCACAACTGGTAAGTGCGCCTCCTAAGGCTAATATTAGCCATGAATCCCTAAAATCTAGGGATGGAGCACTCTCCTAACTCAAGTGGCCAAAATATCTAAGAAAGATACCATTGGAATCATGAAACTAAGCTTAACTAACAAATGAAGAGAAAATGTACTTCTCCAAAAGTAAAAGTTGTAATTTTGTTCCAACAACCACAAACTTTTTTTTACCAAAATTTCTAGAAACAAAAATGCACTCAATATCAAATTTAAAATAACAATAAAATAAAAATAAAAATCTAAGTGTATAATAAATAGAAATTAATATTAATTTTAAATAATTTAATAAAATTTAACTATCTGATAAATATAAAACTAACACAACTACTTAACTTGTGGCAAGTGAACACCCGATAGGTCACAAGCTAAGTGACATCCCCCTTCAACCTAGGAAAAACATAAATTAGCTAAGTGCCATCCCCCTTCAATCTAGGAAAAGCATAGACCGTAATCTACCCCAAATTCTATTATATAAGTGAATTTTTTCCATTTTACATAAAATTACAAAAATAAAATGATAACTTTCTCCTATCTTCTATTATCATTGATAAACAATTGATAAAATTGTTTGTATTTTTATCATAAACATTTTCATTAAACCATTTCTTATCATTTCATGAAAAAAGCTAATATAAATTATCTAATTTTAGAGTGAAATGGTTAACCTACAATGGAGTTGCACTATCTTATAAATGAACAAAGAAATGGTTGACTCTCAAAATGATTTTACTATCTTATGAATGAACAAAAAAATGGTTGTTAAATTTCAAAATAATTTTACTCACTTTGTTGACTTTGGAATAAATAAAGAGATTAGAATGAGATGATTCACAAACACCAATAAGTAATCACATACTTTTCTCTTAAACATATTGACCATGTCCATGTATTTTACTTATTTCATATATTTTTAAAGTATAAACTAAGTTATTACCATTTTAGAAGAGCCTTGCTTCGTGTCAATTGCTATTTTAGTATTTTTTAAAAATTATGAGAAATTTGTAACTAGTTGGGATTACGATAAGAAAAGTTCAAATCTGATAGATGTTACTATAACTAAGAGTATATCCAACAACCCTCAAGTCAAATATACCAATAAATTATGACTTATTCAATCATTAACTTAAAGATAGTTGAGACGTAGATTCACTTCCAAAATATATAAAAAGTGTAATAATAAAATTGTGTAGTATTTTGTTTTATAAATTAATGTAAATTTATCTTAATTACATATTTATTAAGCAACCTTTATTCCTATAAATATTTAAAAAACATAGAGTTAAGTTTGTTGGGATAGGTGTGTCATACACCTTGTGATGATGTATTTCTAGTATGTAGAATTGTAAACTATAATTTGTTTATGGTTTTGTTTATGGTGTTTGGGTTGGAGGTAGTTTTACAATTTTTAACATACTATTATGTTGTTGAAATTGTCACATTTATGTTGTTGAATTCTCCTATAGAGACTATAATGTATTGTAACTATTTGCTAATTGTATAAAATACAATGAAACTAGTGTGGGGGGGAGCATGGAAGGGTCTTCTCTAAAATTATGTTATTTGATGGTTGTATGTTTTTGTGTTGTTTATGACTGCAACCATGTTTATTTAGTTTTATGTACATTATTCTCTCATTGATTAGTGTAGGAAGCTTAATCCACACATTTGGTTCATATCAATTGGTATCAAAGTTTGATCACCTTAACTCCATGGTGTTATGGACAAGTTTTTAAATATAATCTTGTTTTGAGTGGGAGCTTCCCCAAAATAAAATCTTTTTGTAGAGAAATGACGAGCACATCTAATTTAGAAATGAAAAAGTTTAATTACACTAACTTTGAAATATAGACACCAAGGATGAAGAAAGTACCACTAAACTATCTACTAGAATTACATTCTCGTTTTGATTCACCCCACTCCATACTAGAGTTGAAAAAGAATGAGGCCAAGATCAAATCAAGGAAATTTTAATTTTAAAGTTGAGTGAACATATACTTTTTAAACACTATCTTTGAGAAATTTACCGCTAGCTGTTGTTGGAGGCCAATTTGAAGATTGTTTATGTTGCTTCTCTATGTTCCACAGTGGACAATATTGAGCCGCCGCGTCAAGGAGAAACTGACTATGCATGACGTACAAGAAAACAGACGCAATTGTTCATTACGTGGCAGGCAGAATCGGCCCATAGACAAGCTCGAGAGGACCCTCTAGAATCAAAACTATTGAAGGACGTCGAAGAGTAAAAGCAGGTATTTGGTGAAGTTGGTTGATAGTAATTCACCAGTCGCATGTTCCATCAATAATCGAGGTGTGTAGAAGTCACTGTCTCACATGATATTCAGTGTAGACAGTAAGAAATCCATGCATTTCTTCACAGGCTATGTGTTGGTCCAGCGTGGTTGAAATATTGGTTTGGTTGGTTCAGCCTGATCCATTTTTTTGTTGAGCATATCATGGTCAAGTCAATTTCACAAAGATATTTCAGAGAGCTCCTTTGTTTTGATAACTAAAAAATTTGAGACACGTTAATCTAGTACTCTTAGTTTTGATTTGAAATTTATTAAATCAAAATGATGTAAATTACTTAAATATACTAGTATAGATTTTTAGTTTGGAGGGCAAGACCAAGGTCAAGGTCCCACTAGTGAATGACTAGACAAGTATAATGGAAATATTTTTATATAGACCATGTGGTTGAATTGTCATGCTAACTCGAAAGCTATGTAGAGTATACATATGATAAAATGTCCATATAGATGAAGAAGTATATAAGCCCATAGTTGGAAAAAAAATCATGGATTGAAATGCAAGACTATGTTCTTGATGCAACACAGATCTTGATGGATTACATGGTCTTGGTATGGGTGCACTACTAGTTATACGTAGGAATTGCAAAGTTTTGGCTCCAAGGTGAAATTGCGCATATTGTAAGATATGTAAAAATGTACAATTCTATTACATGGCATAACCTTGAATTGGCAATGTTGGGGTTACAATTATGTTTGGGGAATGAGGATGATCAACGGTCTATAGTTAAACCACTGGATCTGAAAGTGTTGATGGATTTTTGTGTTTGGGGCAGTAGATATGCTATGAATGACCTAGATTAAATTAGATCAATTAGATCAATGGTTGGCAATGCATTATAGTGTTTATGGATGTTGAAGAAGATAAAGAAATGAAATACTGTGAATGAATGATATTAGATCTGCCCATTAAATCGACAATTGATAAGCCATCATGGGAACTCTAGTAGAAAGGGGGTCTCATGGATAATTTTTCATGAATGATTGTGTTGATGCTTGAAACATCATCAAGGGTTGATTTAGCAAAGTGTTGCAAAATTGCGTAAAATTTTTAAATTGTTTCTTTGGTCCTAGAAACAAAGAAATTTGGAAGTCTTATTTTGTGTTTTTTCTTTATGCATATTCTCATACTTTTGTGATAAGATAATGGGGACCTATAAGAAATTTTGAGTATCAATGGAAAACACAAGGCATTTGTTTTATGATGGAAGTGGTTATGACGTTGGCTAGAAAAATAACAACTTTGGGGAAGTTTTGTCCTTATGATATACTCAGTTCTGCAAATGGATGTTGGATGCAACTCTATACAAGTGCAAAAATAAAATAAAATCTGAGTGCTAAAATTTTTGGTTTGTTCACTATTAGAAATATCATATATATTTTGAATTCGATATATTGTTTTTCGTTTGTTCACTATTGGAAATATCATATATATTTTGCATTTGATATATTGGTTGTGCACTGTTCACTATTGGAAATATCATATATATTTTGCATTTGATATATTGGTTGTGCACATATGCTATATATTGAAGTCACGGGGGTATTTGATTTGAATTATGTTTATTGAAAAATTGTTTGTGCACTAATCAAGGCAGTCAAATTGGCACTGTGAGAGAGCATCAAACCGAATTTGAGAAACTAGCCAACCACACCGAAGGATTTCCTAATGACTTCTACCGAAGTTGTTTTATCAGTGGTCTAAAGGATGCAATCCACTCTGAGATCAAATGTTCTGTCCCAACACAATGATGGAAGCCCTGGGGTTGGCTAAGTTGGCAGAAGACAAGATTGCAGCCCAACAGTGCTCCAAACCCACTTTTGTTCCCTTATGAAATACAGGTTCTCAATGACCTCCCCATTCCGCTAGCTCCTCGACCAACTCCTATCAAGCATTTGTCTGAAACAGAGATGAAGGCACGCAGAGAAAAAGGGATTTGTTATAATTGTGATGAGAAATTCACTCAGGGACATAGATGTGGTCAACAAAAGCTCTATCTCTTGGATGTGGATTCTCCGCCTACCTCTAAAATTGGTGAAGAAGCTCCATATACAATGGATGCTCAGGTCGACATTCAGGAGCCACCTATTGACCCTCTGTCTCAGGATGACTAGCCAAAGATATATCTCCATGCTTTAGCTGGAATCACCACCCCCCAACCAATGTGGGTCAGGGGTTACTTCAAGAAGCTTCCTCTTACAATAAGCATTGATTCTCGTAGCACTCATAATTTCATTGACCCTCGGATCGCCAAACAGGATGATTGTTTTATCCATCCTTGCTCCAACTTTAAATTCATGGTTACGAATGGGGGAACCTTACCTTGCAAAGGGAAGTGTCCTAATGTGCGTATCTCTATGGGAGATTATAACCTGCTCTCTGACATGTTTTCCTTGACCTTACGTGGATGTGATGTGGTTTTGGGTGCTCAATTGCTACGCACACTTGGCCCCATCTTATGGGATTTTGCTGAACTTTGGATGCAGTTTCCCCCCAATGGACAAAAACACACATTGACAAGCTTACAACCAGGGTGTCTTAGCATCATCAGTTCACATTGCATGGAAAAAATACTTAAGAAGAATTCACATGGTGTCATCGCTCAGATCCATTGCTTTCAGATGCAACCATTAGCGGTCTCCATTACTCTTTTGGATCTATAACAAATTTTGGATCGATATACAGGTGTCTTTGCTGAACCAATGGGATTTCCACCTTCAAGGCCAGAGGACCATTGCATTCTGCTCCTTCCTGGAAGCGTTCCTCTCGACATCAAGCCCTATCACTACCCATTTCACCAAAAAACAAAGATTGAAATGCTCATTCGGGACTTACTGAAGCAAGGTATTATTCGCCCAAGCACTAGTTCCTTTTCTTCACCAGTTCTTCTTGTCTGCAAAAAAGATGGGTCATGGCGCCTCTGCATTGACTTCCGAGCACTTAATCACCTCACCATCAAGGATAAGTTTCCAATTCCTATTGTTGATGAGCTTCATGGTGCTCAATTTTTCTCCAAGTTGGATCTTCGTTCTGGGTATCATCAAAATCAGGTTCATAAGGATGATATCCCTAAAACAGCTTTCCGCACACATGATGGCCACTATGAGTTTTTGGTCATGCCCTTTGGCCTCACTAATGCTCCTTCCACATTCCAGGCCTTGATGAATAAAATATTCCGGCCCTACTTGCGGAAATTCATTCTGGTATTCTTTGATGATATCCTCATCTACAATAAAACATGGGCTGAACATCTCGAGCATCTGAATCTTGTAATGCAACTTTTCTCTGACCATCATATCCACGCCAAACAGTCTAAATGTGTTTTTGGATAGAAGGAAGTTGAGTATCTCGGACACATTATCTCAGCACAAGGGGTTCGCGTGGATCCTGCCAAAATCGTTGCCTTGAACAATTGGCCGCATCCTCAGACACTCAAGATCCTTTGTGGTTTTTTGGGGTTCACTGGATACTACTGCAAGTTTGTCAAGGATTATGGGAAGATTTTAGATCCATTAACTGCTATATTGAAAAAGGATGCTTTTACATGGACACATGCTATTGAGTGTGCATTTGACAAACTGAATCAAGCTATGTCTACTACACCTGTTCTAGCTATGCCTGATTTTTCCAAGCCCTTCACTATTGAGAGTGATGCTTGCAGCAATGGACTTGGTGTTGTTCTCCTTCAAGATGAACACCCCATTGCGTTCACCAGCAAATCCCTTCCAGGTGAGAATTTAGCTGCCTCTACATATGAGAAGGAAATGATGGCTATTTTGCATGCAGTACAGAAGTGGCGACCATACCTATTAGGGAATCATTTCTGCATCAAGAATGATCACCAGAGTTTGAAATATTTCGTGGAACAACATGTATCCTCCCCAGCAGAACAAAAATGGGTTAGCAAACTCATGGGTTGGGACTATGAGATCACTTACAAGAAGGGTAAGGACAATATTGTGGCGGATGCTCTTTCTCGCACATTTGATGACCAAGGTTATCTTTTAGCTATTTCTATGCCTGTTCCAAATTGGTTGCAATCTGTTCAACAGGGCTATGTCAATGGCTCTTCCTTATCTCAAATCATCCAACGCTTGTCCAACAACCCCCATGGTGACTATATTGGGGGGGAAGCCCCCCCAAACCCCCCTATCATGGGCTGGGATCTAGACACAGCTGAAACACAACCTTTGAATACGGAAGATCAGGCCCCACGACCAACATATGATGATGTTACTTTTCTTGGTTATGGTTGAACCTCTTTCGTTGTGTTTTCCCCCATAACACACATACTATTCTTTATCCCTTGCATTACGTTGACCCTACCCTAAGTCAACCTTTGAATTCATCGTTTGTTATTCTCGTCCCTCTACTCATTGTCAAATTCCCTATGCACAATTAATTGGTCTCTTTTAGAATCATGTTAGTTTCGGGGAACCATATGTAAATGAGCATTCTAGTTGGTTTTCCTATAAAGATGTTTGGGTTAACTGGGTTATTATGCTCCATGTTGAATGTTTTGTGGCTATGACGATCCATAAATTAATCGGTGATAGATGAGTGCTCGTGTTTTGGCTCTTTGTGTATATAGCTGAGCTATTGTTAGTTGTAGTGATCTCTTGCCTTGTTAATTCAAGCTTATTTCATTGGTGTATGCTCATAGTACTTGCTCCTCAAATTGTTAAACTCTGGGTTGTATCTCAAGTGTCAAGTTCTAAGTTTGTCAATTTTATGAGAATTTTGGTTGACTGGGATATTAAATTCTATGCATGATTGCTATGTGTGTTTCTCAGGCATTTATATGTTCTGTGTATGAGGGATAGTTCAAATGGAATATGTGATGCTAGATTGCTTGAATATTATGGATATATGCATTGAAAGGAGTATGGGTTTACAATCTTAATGAATGGTTGTAATGGGGATCACAGTATACCTATCCATTTGGTTTCTAGCATGACACTTCTCAACTTGACCACTAAACCCTTGGTATCGTTGTCTTTTATGCATATATACATTCAAACGATTATTAACTTACGGTGTTGTGGTTGATGGATGCATGAGATATTGGTGCACCAATTCTTTTATTCTTTGGGCTTGTATTATTTTGATTTGACTATTGAACTTGACAAAATCCTTGGAAATTATGTAAGTGTTCTACCCGTGTATGTGATTAAAGGGGAATCTTGCTGAAGTTGTTTTGGTTTTGACATGGTTGGTTAGGAATCCTGATTGAAATCGTGTGTCTATTTAATCACTATGCCTCCTCTTGTGTCATTTCATGTGGTAGTCGATGGTATATTGGGTTGACGAAATAAGTAGTTTCCATTTGTTTTACTATGTTTGCATTCATAAATTCATGCATGGATTCTATCTAAATCTTGTTACATTACCAATTGACAAAAATGAAGATGTTTGGATTCTTTTTGAAGTCACAGTGATGGATGATTAGGGTGCAAGGCTTCAGGATTGTAATTTTGCACCCATTTGAGAAATTGAAGATTTCCCTATTTTTACCTATGATCCTAAATATGCGTTTAAATGAAATAAAATGAAATAGATTATCTACTCATTTTTGTATAGGTTTGTTCTTCGTCATGATTTTAGTATTGGTGAATAAAGCTATTATGAAATGGAAGTCTTGAAGATGAGTTGGAAGTGGTAATTATGGATGTGTGTGCAATGGTCGGTTTTCATACATGTTGTTTCAATGAAGGTGTGAGTTTAGAAATGTCATGTTGATTGTTTAAAAAAGAGGTATTTATGGCATGGTGATAGTCCTAAATTGCTCAAGGATTTGGTTATGAAGAAGTTATGCATCGGTTCTTGGTTTCTAATGTCTCTGTTCGTGCATTATCTGAATATTGAAATGATTATGAAGTTAGCCTTGATCTGTATGATTTCCCTTTCCATGAACCAAACTTTCCATGCTATGATATTTCATAACTATTGATATAGTTCCCAACCTATAATCCAACTTATTTATCCCTACCTTAAATCGAAGTCCACCCTACTTGAAAGAAAGAATACTCATGATAATGAATGCATTCTTTATGTTGTTAGTTACTAAAGTGAGATGAGTATTTGTATGCATCTACTGTACATGCTTATTACAAGATATTGGTATTATGTGTGGGCACAATCATGTTTATTTTGATGGTAAATGCAATTGTTTTGTTTTGATGATTTGTTGTGCATGTAACTAAATGTTTCATTTGCTTGTGAGTCATGAGTTTTCATAGAAGAGGTTCCATAAGGGCTTGGAGAGGTAGATGCCATAGATACAAATATGTTTAGAAATAAGTGAGAAGAAAGAGAATGAGATTCATTTGGAAAGAATGGAGAAGAAAGAGGGGGAGATTCTCTGTTCACTTTGATGTTGATTCCAATGAGTTTTCTAAGCTAGCCTAGATAGGCCATTTATTTCTAGGATCCCCTCTTGCACAACCCCTATTATCTCAACCTTAATTAGAGTTGCAGCCTCACCCAAGCATAGTTGAGATGCCTCCACACCCCCCTGTTCGCAATGATGGATGGGATTTCAAGACCCCTTCTCCTTAAAACCACGTGAATAGTTGAGGATCCCATATCCTGTTGGAACGGGGTTAGAGTGCAGGAGATACAGAGCCGACAACGACAAAAGGGTCATCAATGAAGGAAAAGGACCATTTGCGAAGGATAAGAAGCCGACGAAAGCGGAAGTTTTGGTCCAAATTAGTTCGAATGGGTTGTTTGACCATTTTGTAATGACCATAAGTGTCTATATATAGAGAATAGAAGATAGATCATAAGATCATAGTGAGATTAGTCGATCAAGTCTAATGTATTTTGTCTGCCTCCGGCAATTTTTTCTCTGAGTATATGGATTCATGTTAAGTCGCTTGGAACTTTTTTCTATGAAGTTTATCTCGTAGTCTTTGAGATGAGTTAATGAATGAAGATGTTTGGCTATGTTTTAACTCTATGCTTTCTATTTTGTCGTTGTGTTGTGAATTATGAATGATATCTTTTAATGATGGTGATGATGTGATATTGCTACTTTGTCAAATGATCAATAATGTTGGTCAATACGGATATGGGTTATGTCTATGCATATTTGAATTACTAGCGTAATGTGAATCTAAATCTCTGGTTTGTGTCAATTGAGAGTAGAGTAGTGCATGTCTTCTCCCAATTGCAAAAACTTGGTTCCTGCAGCCCCCCTTAGACATCTCGGGTGAGACCTCAGTCGCTCTGCGAGTGTTGTTGGAAAGGGTAAAACCTTTCTGGGCCGATGCTTAAGGGTGTCTTGTTGAGGTTTGTTGACAACATTTGAAGTGAACCCCTGTCGACAGAACTATGTCAACAAATGGCTCTGTTTCTGGGACGTAGTGCGGAAGAAGAGAGGACACGCTGTGGCATCCAACAAAACCAAAGATCAAGGAATGGTTAGATAAGAAGGCACGAAAATTTCCTGAGGAGGAAAATAGGAACCCTAGATGGTCAATGACCGACTGGCTACAAAAGTATATCAACTTTGACATTCATGAGAGATTCTTTTGTGAATTCCCGATACTGCTACACGAGTGGTTGGCACAATTGAATTTCCAAAAGAAGAACTTTCAAGGTGGTGAGCCTGAACAGTGGATGCTAGAATTGATCCAACATTTGAAGTGAGTAGATAACAGAGCCTCTAGAGCTGTTGAGGTCTGGATAGATAGTATTCTGGAGGGATACATCACTAAATTTGCGGTCGACACAATTAATTCATACATCGACGCGGAAAAGAATTTTTTCAAGGGACCCAGAGGAAGGTTCCTACTGTCGCTGAAACTATGGATTAAAATGCTTATTTGTGAAAAAGGTATACTGAAGATGAATTCCGACGAGTAATGATCGGTGTGCAGAGGCTGTGGGTACCACGTGAATGCGAGTCTGATAGAATGATGCGGGGTAGATGGACATGAGTGACGACGAAATTCTAAGGAAGGCTGAGGAAGATTGTTGTACCCTGCGAAGTGGGGTAACGTTTCGGTGGACAAAGAAGAAGAGAAGGACTCATATTGAGAGAGAGTCTCCTAAGGTGACTGGAACTTGGAACTGCGAAAAGGGACCACAAGGGACTAAGCGACCTTACTGTGATGAAGAAAGCAACTAGGATACCCCTGAATCCGAAGAGGGACTGACCCAAAGCTACAGCGTACCCACAACTCTGCACGCTACACCAAATTTTGGAGGAAGAGACATAAGCTCTTCACAGGGTTGTCCGACGTGTCAGAACATCGATAAGACTAGTGGGTATGTAAATAACAGTAGGAGACCAAGGATGGCAGGCGACGATGTGAAGATGCTAGTCTTTTAGGGTAACGTGACTGAGGATCCCGAGCAGTATGGGTTTCTATGTGAAGCAGTATGGACAGTGAAGCAGGTCCAAGATGACGATATCAAAAAGGGACAACTAGCAATGACCTTCAGGGGTCGTACGCTAGATTGGTTTATGAAATTCATACAAGTACCTACAGGGATTCTCGAGAAAAAACTGTCGCAGATCAGGGCAAGACTGATTGATGAGTTTAGGAAACTGAAATCCAAGTCGCAATATATCACAGCACTGAAAGAGATCAAGCAATTACTGAATGAATCAATGTGGGAGTTTGAACAAAGATATAAAACCCTGATGGAGAAAGTAAGTTTTGGAATGAGAGACATACATCACAAGGAATGGTTCATCGTGGGATTAGTACCACACATTCATATGCCACTAATGCAACATAAGGTAGCATCCCAGGCATAAGCACTAGAAATCGCGATGAAGTTAGAGGATTCACCAGTTGGCGAGACAAGGTTAGGTATGGATTCTTAGTGTGGAGGGCAAGGCCAAGGTCAAGGCCCCACTTGTGAATGACTAGACACGTATAATGTAAATATTTTTATATAGACCATGTGGTTGAATTGTCATGCTAACTCGAAACCTATGTAGGGTACACATATGATCAAATGCCCATATAGATGAAGAATTATATAAGCCCATAGTTGGAAAAAAATTCATGTATTGAAATGCAAGACTATTTTCTTGATGCAACACATGATCTTGATGGATTACATGGTGTTGGTATGGGTGCACTACTAGTTATACATAGGAATTGCAAAGTTTTGGCTCCAAGGTGAAATTGTGCATATTTTAAGATATGTAAAAATGTGCAATTCTATCACATGACATACGCTTGAATTGGCAATGCCAAGGTTGCAATTTTGTTTGGGGAATGAGGATGATCAATGGTCTATAGTTAGACCACTGGATCTGAAAGTGTTGAAGGATTTTGGTGTTTGGGGCAGTAGATATGTTGTGAATGACCTAGATTAAATTAGATGAATTAGATCAATGGTTGGAAATGCATTATAGTGTTTGGGGATGTTGAAGAACATAAAGAAATGAAGTACTGTGAATGACTGATATTATATCTAATCATTAAATCGACAATTGATAAGCCATCATGGGAACTCTACTAGAAAGGAGGTCTAATGGATAAGTCGCCATGAATGATTGTGTTGATTCTTGAAACATCATCAAGGGTTGATTTAGCAAAGTGTTGCGAAATTGTGTAAAACTTTTAAATTGGATCTTTGGTCCTAGAAACAAAGAATTTTTTAAGTCTTATTTTGTTTGTTCTTTCTGCATATTCTCATACTTTTGTGATCAGATAAGGGGGACCTATAGTAAATTTCGAATATCAATGAAAAACACAAGGCATTTGTTTTATGATGGAAGTGGTTATGACGTTGCGGCTAGAAAAATAAAAACTTTGGGGAAGTTTTGTCCTCATGATATACTCAGTTCTGCAAATGGATGTTGGATGCAACTCTATACAAATGCAAAAATAAAATAAAATCTAAGTGCTAAAATTTTTGGTTTGTTCACCATTGGAAATATCATATATATTTTGCATTTGATATATTGTGTTTGGTTTGTTCACTGTTGGAAATATCATATATATCTTGCATTTGATATATTGGTTGTGCATTGTTCACTATTGGAAATATCATATATATTTTGCATTTGATATATTGGTTGTGCACATATGCTATATATTGAAGTCACAGGGGTATTTGATTTGAACTCTGGTTATTAAAAAATTGTTTGTGCACTACCAATCTACATTAAGTTGTTTCATACTATGCTTAATCAAATTCTAATTCAAATCCTAGCTATGATCCTGCTCTAGTTCTCATGCCTTGCGCCTGATCCCAACTCCTTGGTGTTACTTGGAACACTATGGATCAACGGATAGTTATATGGTATGCAAAGTAAATTTTCGCGATGCATGTGGGATAATTATGTGGAGAAAAACAGATTGAAATATGAAAATTTAGTGGTTAAGATAAAACTAAGATACTATAAAGAGGTCATTAACCATAATTTGTAAGATCAGAAATATCTCTCGATAGTAACTAATTCAAAGAAGAAAATTAATATAGCCAAGATTAAAATGAACTCCCATGAGCTTCATATCCAAACAGGGCATTGGTCTATTCCCAAAACTCTGTGAGGGAGTTGAGGATGAAAATCACTTTCTCTTAGATTTCCCTGCTTACACCCACATTAGATATGAGTTTCATAGTATTTGTTACAATACAAACCTTGCTAACCTCCTAACTTGCCAAAACTATAGTGAGCTTGGAAAGCTTCTTACCAAGCTTTTTGAGCATCGAAACAAAATTTTAAAGCAAACCAAGTAATAACCTTAAGTCTGATAGACCAAAGTTACTCTCAGTAGACATTAATCATCATCATCATCATATACTTATATTAATATTGTACAATTAAATTGCAAGGGGTAATGATGGGCTCAATCTAGTTTTCATAATTTTCATTAAATATTAGTATTCATCAATCTTACTTTGTAATTTTGTTTTGGTAAAGATAAACATAAATTTTAGTAAAAATTGGCGGAAGAGAATTAGATGAAAACAAAGTTTGAAAAGGTTAAAACTTAAAAAGGTGAGATTTAAATTTTTTTGAACATGTAAAAAATTTAAGATTTAGAAAAATTACATCTCTTAAAATTGGATCCTTTTGTGCTTAGTAAATTCTGGTTTAAAATAAATCTATACTAATTTTAACAAATTTGTCTCCACATCAAAAATTAGGTGCCACAAACTTTAAAAATCCTAAAACTTAATATGTTTATATTTCGTAACTCCCTCCAATGGCACACTGACTGATGATAACTCTATGGAAGCTTGAGATTATTCAATGCTAAACTGATATGGATCTGTAGATCATATATTGACTACATAGGAGGTGTGAACTGGACATTCTGGTTGCTCTGGACTCCTCCATTGAAATAGATCACCTCCTTCTAATGGGGTCTTCCAAGACTCTCTCCAATGTAGCATGTATGATGATAACTCCTTGGAAGCTTGAATTATTCTTAGTATTGGAGTGAATGGACCTGCAAATCAACTCTCCATGGCTGCAAATGCTGAGATAATATTAGAGAAATAGAAGTAGAATAGAAGGAATGGGGCTTATCTCCCATTGATTGGCTAGGGCGCATCACCTTGCCTTGAGAAGCATATAATGCTCACACATAAATTCAATTTGAAAAAAGATGTGAATAGGAGTTGCTTGGCTTCTTTTATAGAAGTTATGGTGACCTACTGATCAAGTTGACATGCTTGGTGACCTGTGAGAGCCCTTCCAAATGGACCTTCCATGAGTGCATAGAATTACTTGATTTTTCCTTACATATTTTCTCACCTTTAGAAACTATGCCCCCCTTTGTCTCAAGTTGTTTCCTACTTTGTAAAAGTTTCATGCTTTGTAAACATAGCTCCTTTTTGGAAACCGCACCCTCCTTAGATTTTTCTAGATGTTTCCATTTTTCTGCTTTTCAAATCTTCTTACACCTTCTCTACTTTTCCTCTTTTTCTATTTTCTTGTCTCCAGTTCCATTTTGGAAACCTTATCCTCATGAGGGCACCCTCTTGGCCCACTTGCTCCATTATTTAGGAATTTAATTAATTAAAATTAATAAAAATAATTCCTTCACTTGACTTAGGCTAAATTTAATCCTATGCATACATGATGAAGTAGAATTATTTACCTAGGGGTTATTTTGTCCCCTTTTACCCATGGTCAGTGAATTAGCCAAAATTGGGGACATGACATAATCGACCTCTTTTTGTGCTCACAAATCCATTAGTACCACACAAACTGCTCAGGTTCTAAATATAAAGATGCAATAGCTATCTTTTGGAGAATTGGAACCTGGTGTATATTAAAAAATTGCACCATATAGAATATCCATGTTATGGGGCCCTTTCCATCAAACTTCCTCATGTCAATATTGGGGATTTGGATACCCCTTGGGGACCATCCCTCATTATTTCCATTGCTAGAATCAATTCCTCTTGGAATATTCTTATTAATTGAAGGTTTCTCAACATGAACATTATCTTTATCTTCTTGAGTACCTTGGAACACATCATCACCTATAGGGAGATTATCCTTTGAATTTTGTATGATATTAGCAATATTTTTCATATTTTCCTCCATATTATTATCCATATTTACCATCATCTTCTCCATGTGTCCCATCCTTTCCTCTAAATTAAGTAAATCAACCATTTTCACATACCCTTTAACCATATCTTCCAACTTGGGCACTTGAAAAGATAGTTCTTCACTTTCATCATAGGTTAGGGATGAATCCTCGGGTGGTTTGATTTGAGTGTGATTTTTTCCACTAACTTTTGGTGGAATTTTGAACAATATAAATAGACATCACACCTTGGTTTCACCACAAATAGATCCTTCCAGTACAAGTTATTCAAATTTAAAATGGCGTACATTTTTCAAACCTTGATTTGAAGACTGAATTGCTATCCAACCTTCCAACTAAGGAACCCTGAAATTTCATCCTTTCCGAGTCTTAAATATGGGCGTATGGCATATTTATATGTCCTCTTTCCAATTCCATAGGTTTTGTTAAATTTTGATGTGCCAAAAAAAAGTTGTGCCAATTTTCCCAACAATTTTTTTTATTTTTGGCCTTTTCAGAAGAGCGAGAGTGTATGGACTCCCATGTGTCCAATTTTTCAAGTCTGATTATGAAATTGGTACCCAATATAATGTGGTATATATTATTTCTAAATCAATATGTCTCACTCAATTTGGATCTTGCATGATCCATATATAACCATTTTTCCCAAGGCACCCTTTTTAGACTAGTCAAAAACCCTAACTTCTGAAGGGTATATCTCCAAATATGTAATGAATCAGGATCTGAAACTTGTACCATAGATAGTAATTTATGTCCTCTACTTCTCCTATTAGTTTTACTATTAAAACTTTGTAGAAAAAAATTATAGTGAAAATTCCAAGATGACTCGTTTTGAAAGTGTCCAAGCTCTGATACCAAATGTTATCCAACCAAGTCCCAAAAAGAGCATGAAAAGAGCATAAAGAGTCCATAAAGAGTAATACACACCTTAATAATGAATAAAATATATTAATAGAAAGCCTCTTCAAGGGGGAAACCTCCTTATACAATGTACTAAGTACATAAGACAAGACAACACAAGATGATTCAAATGAAAAGGTCTCATTCATATATATAAGAGACAAATAGGTACAATTACAACTAATGGAACCAAGCCGACATAACTAATATAATAATAGTAATGACAATTACCACTAATAGACCCAAGCCGACATTAATGTTGGACACCATTTTACACCTATTTTGCCATATAAATCCCTTCCATATTTCTCCATAAACCCTCATATTCATCAACAAAACCTTTGTCAAAGGTATAAATGTTGTTGCTTTTTAGTGAATTGAATTATGTGACTTTTAAGGCATTTAAATAAAGGTTTTGATTCAAATTACAGAATTTGCTAACTTCCCGTAATTTCTCCTAGGTTGGATACTTGCAGGCCAACTGGGCACGAATTGAGAGATGGAAGAAGATCCTCGATGTCCAAGGATGGATAAATTTCTAAAAAACTCATGATATGGCTCTCATAGGTGTTGAGTCAATGCTGGTCAAAGACGACCACCTATGCTGCCACTCAGCACAAAAACAGGACAATTTCGATTTTATATCGATTTGGCCTATTTTTATGTTGTTGATGGACAATCTCGAGGGTAGAAAGATATTAGGAGAATGTCATTATGAATCTCCCAGAATTGTAGCGTTTCCAGTTTTAAAAAGAAAACAAATTGTATAAGTATTTGATTTTGGAGATGAAACCGCCTCGGATGGTGAATGTATGTTATTGAAGTAAAGATTCAGATTTCAATATTTTTCTGCGTATGTTCATTTCTATATGGTGAAAGCGATTTGATTTTTAAATTTCTGTAAATCTTCCTGCATGTGTGAGTGAAGCATTGGAGGGCCCCCTTTGCTGAACCTGCACACTCATTTCTCTATTACTGTGCATTGGTATGTATTGATTGTGTTTTGTAGAGTGATTTCGATTATCAGTTCATGCATTGTAGTTTGGATTATATATAGATGCACAGGATTGTATTACAGGGTAGAGTTATGAGTTCTTTAAATTTGAATGGTTAAACACTGTAGGATTAATTTCAATCACTTTTCTTTATCTGATATTGAACTATCGAGAAGAGATAAGCATTGTGAACTGTTTTTCTTGTAAGAGAAATCGATGATTGTCTGCTTTCAACAGTAAGGTATTAAGCACTGTAACTTACTTTCAGGATCTAGTTATTTTTAGTTTCAGAGTATTTCATCTACAAATTGCTGATTAGATTAAGAAATCAAATGAAGTTACTTCTGTAAGGAAGATTTTGTGATTCTTATTTACAGCATTATAGTATTCATTAGATTTATTTCATAAGTACACTGAATTCTCAACTAAGTCTAGGTCTAAATCTCTATATTTGGGATATGCCTCTAAGTCTTACAAACTCCGGATTGACATAAATTTAAGGTCTAATTTACACCAGTATATTGGAACCCAACATTTTGGCGCCATTGCCGAGGAGGCATTTTAGAAATAGACTTAAGCAATTTAGTTCTCTTATAAAAAAAAAATTCAAAAAGACAGAGCAGATTATAGTTTTATGTCAAGACAAAGAGACGAAAAATGAAGATTTATCAAAAACCCCCCAAAAATAGAAGTAACAGGAACTTCTTTATCTGATAAAAAAGGATTCATTACAACTATTTATACTTTTGAAATGACTGAAGAGGAAACATCTAAGAAAGGAGGACTAACCTTCGAGCAACATAGGGAATATGAGCGTAGGATGGAGTTTGAAAATAAACGAAGAGAAATGGCTGAGGGGGAAACATTAAAAGGACCAACTGCAGAACAGTGAAGGGAGTATGAGAGAAGGTTAGAAATTGAAAATAAACTAAGAGAAGAGAGAAGACATGAAAGGGAAGAAGAGAGAAAGTATGAAAGGGAGGAAAGAGAAGAAGAAGAGTAGGAAGCCAACTTTAAATTCCCAATCTTGGACACTAGCATCATCCTAGGGGAAGAGGTAACGATGAAAAATATTCCACCATTTGTTCTACCAAATTTCTATGGCATGGCTTCTGAAGATCCAGATACTTTCTTATTCGAATTTGATATCTTATGTCGTACCTATGGATATACCGATGACACCCACAAACTTCATCTCTTCCCTGCTACTTTTAAAGTAGCTGCATTGAAATGGTTCATGGGACTAGGAGAGCATTCTATAACTAGTTGGGATGATATGAGGAAAAGTTTTCTTAGGAAATATCAAGCATACCATAGATCAAAAGATTTAAAAGATGAAATTTTTAGGATGTCTCAGCAGGAGGATGAAAGCTTGGAAGAGTATCTAGAAAGATTCTCATATAACTTGCAGAAATCCAAATACAATTCCTTAACATCTGAGATCACTCGAATAATATTTTTGAAAGGAATAAGAGAAGAATACCTTGATATTTTGAATTTTATGGGAAAAGGTGACATCTCCTACTTACCATTTGATGAGATTACAGACTTATGTCAGAAGTATTCAAGAGGAAAGGCCAGAAATGGAAAGAGGGATCTAACTTCCAAAGTAACCAAGTCTGCAACCAATGGCATATCCAGAGCTGTACTTGAAAACTTGTTAGAAGATTTCAAGACTGATCTTTTGAGTACCTTGGGAACACAAGTCGAAACATCAAAAACCAAGAAAAGAAAAGAACAACATGACCAACAAGATCAAGCCCTATCTATTTTCTGCCCTAAATGTAGAAAGAAACATTCATTAAAAGAATGTCCTCTAAATACTGTTCAAATTTGTGGCTTATGTACTGAAAATCATAAAACTGATGATTGCCCCAGATTGAAATAATTGCAGACAGCTCGAATGGAAGAGAATCAAAAAATGGAGTCTCTCTATCTTATGGGACAACGAAGACCTTGGCAGCCACATTTTTCAGGTATGTCTCAAGATCCTATGCAACAGTTCCATTCAAATTATCAAACCCCTATTCAAAATTCATGGAGTGCACCTATGCCCTGGCAAACTTGGTCTCCTCAGCAATATCCAGTCCAACCTGCTCCAAATTAGCGAGGATATACTCATGGTAATCAGACATATCAACAGGCCTATCCACAACCCTATCAACAACCTTTTGCATATCCCCAATACCAGCAGAATCATGCCTCATTTTTCCAACAACCAAATCTTGCTCCCCAAGTAGGCCAACAGCCTCAACAGCTTCAGTTGCCATCCAACCAACCTCCACCTCAACCAACACAGTTGCCAACCCAGCCTATACCAAATCCTAATAATAAAATGGATAAACCCATGTATAATTTTGATGAAGGAATGGCACTCCCCTACTCAATCCTCCCACTTCAAAATATAAAATTAAGATCTGGAAAAAAATTGCAAAAAGAATCTCCTGTTATTTTAGAAGAACAAACAGAAAATGAGAAAACTCCAAAAATATCAAATATAGAAAAATTACAGTCATATAATCACAGTCAGAAAGGGAAAGCATTAGTACCTCATATACCTCCCTTTCCAGAGAGGTTAGTTAAGGAAAAACTTTCAATTTCTCTACCTGATTTTGATGTTTTGAATGAGTTAACCAATGTGTGTGTCAAAATTCCCCTATTGCAAGCTATAAAGGATATTCCAATCTACACAAAAGCAATTAGGGAATTATGTCTCAATAAGAGGAAGAAGGATCCACCCACAATTCATGTGATAGGAAAATTAGCAGGTTTAATGTCTAACACTGTTTTTATTGAAAAATATGTTGATCTAGGAATCCCAATGGTCACAATAACTGTCAACAATTTTTCAATTCCAAAAACATTGATTGACTTAGGTGCAGCTATCAATGTCATGACACTGGAAACAATGGAATATCTTCACTTGAATAATCTCAGACCAACCACTACAGTATTAGAGCTAGATGATAGGTCTAAAATCGCACCTGAAGGGATCCTAGAAGATATCATAGTTTCTTTAGATTCCTGGGAGTATCTTGTAGATTTCATAGTCCTTCAACCAAAGTCTAATCTAGGAGGGCATCCATTGATTCTTGGAAGACCTTGGTTAGCAACAGCTAATGCTTTTATTGGTTGTAGAACAGGAAGTATGCTCATCTCACATGGGACGGAAAGAAAACAAATCACACTTTATCCTTCTGCCCAACAACCTTCTGTATCAGATCACTTATCATGGATTAATGAAACAAAAGAACAGGAAGAAGAAGTAATTCAACCTGTCTTAAGTATCAATCAATTTTTTTATTTTCAAGAAGAAAACAACAAAGATTTGCTAGATTACTTCATTTTTGAACCTGATATTTCTGAGGAATTAAGAGACATATAGTATGCTATCGCAGATCAAGTTTTGGGACAGAATTTTCAGGAAAATTGCATAGTTCATTCTCTGGCATTAGCACTTAATGATATTTTTAATGTTCATTCAATAACTGATGTCCAAAGCAAAATAATTGAAATCAATCCAGGGAAACACTTGAATATTGGTGCACATCTTACTATATCACAAGAAGAACAGTTGATTGCCTTACTGAATAAATATCCCAATGCATTTGCTTGGGAATACACTGACATGCCAAGCATTCATCACTAAACATGCACTCATCACATTTACACAGATGATAAAATCAGACCTCTCAGACAACCTCAACGTAGAATGAACCCCATCCTGAAAGAGATAGTTAAGGAGGAATTGCAGAAGTTATTAAATGTAGGATTTATCTACCCTATCTTTGACAGCCAATGGGTTTCCCCGTTAGTTGTTGTTCCTAAAAAAATGGCAAAAGGCGGATATGTGTAGATTACAGAGAGTTAAACAAAGCAACACTGAAAGATTATTTTCCATTGCCATTTATTGATCAAGTGTTAGATGCCTTAGCTGGGAAAAAATATTTTTCATTTTTAGATGGTTTCAGCGGATATAATCAAATTAGCATTGCAAAAGAGGACCAGGACAAAACTACCTTTACATGTCCCTGGGGTACATATGCCTATAAGGTTTTACCTTTTGGTTTATGTAATGCTCTAGCTACCTTTCAGAGAGCGGTCTTGGCCATTTTTGCAGATCTCATTCATGAATGTGTTGAAGTCTATATGGATGATTTTTCTGTGCATGGAAATGCCTTTGAGGATTCCTTGGCAAATTTGGAGAAAATCTTAAAAGGTGTGTTGAATCAAATCTTTCCCTTAGCACTGAAAAGTGTTTTATGATGTTAACTAAAGGGATAGTTTTAGGACATCACATTTCCTCATCTGGAGTACATGTAGATCCTGCCAAAATTCAAATCATTGTGAATCTGTCTGAACCAACAACTCAAAAAGATGTAAGAAGCTTTTTCGGATATGCAGGCTATTACCGTAGTTTTATCAAAAATTTCAGTAAGATAGCTCTACCATTATTTAAATTACTCTCAAAAGATGTACATTTCAATTGGGATACTAACTGTCAAGCTGCATTTCATAAACTTAAAGAGAATCTCTCAATTGCGCCCATTTTAAGGGGACCAAATTGGACATTGTCATTTCACATTTCTACTGATGCATCCGATACTGCAATAAGGGCCTCTTTGGGACAAAAAGAGAATACCATGACTTATGCTATTTACTTTATCAGTAAAAATCTCACCCCTGCAGAATTGAATTATACAGTTACTGAAAAGGAGATGTTGGCAGTAGTTCATGCTGTGAACAAATTTCGTCATTACATTACTGGTTACGAAATTTTTGTCCACACAAATCACTCTGCTTTACGATATTTGATGAACAAATCGATTACTAATGGCAGGATAACCAGATGGTTTTTATTGATGCAGGAATTCAACATCATTGTTCTAGATAGAATTGGTAGAGAAAATCAAGTGGCAGATTTTCTGTCTCGCTTACACAATTCTGGTGAGGTTGTTCCTGTTTTAGATAGTTTCCCTGATGA
Organism: Larix kaempferi; assembly: GCA_027924585.1. Classification (NCBI taxonomy): domain Eukaryota; kingdom Viridiplantae; phylum Streptophyta; class Pinopsida; order Pinales; family Pinaceae; genus Larix; species Larix kaempferi. Next base: position 197,519 of record BSBM01002653.1, read on the forward strand.
ACACTTATTTCTATTTCTGTTATAACTCCTTGGTATGTTGATATAGCCAACTATTTATCATCAGGACAGCTACCTCCATCTATGTCATCCAAAGAAAAGAAAAAGATTATTAAGCAAAGTGTTAGACACATATGGGTCAATGGACATATCTTCTACACAGGATATGATCTTATTATTAGAAGATGTGTCTGACAAGATGAGGTTTTATATATTTTAAAATCATGTCATGATCAACCATGTGGTGGCCATTTTGCAGATAAGAGAACGGCATACAAGATACTCAATTTGGGGTATTACTGGCCTTCTATTTTCAAGGATTCTAAGAAGTATGTTAGGAGCTGTGATACTTGTCAACGGATGGGATGGCCAGTACGATCTGATGAGATGCCACTCCAACCACAAGTCCTCATAGAACCATTTGAAAAATGGGCTCTTGATTTCATTGGTCCGATGAATCCACCATCACAAGGAAAGAAGTACATTTTAGTATGTACTGACTGTGTTACAAAGTGGGTGGAAGCCAAACCATTACCAAGAGCCATAGAGCAAACAGTGGTAAACTTTCTCTTTGAAGAAATATTTGTTAGATTTGGAGTTCCTAGAGAGATTGTTACTGATCAGGGTGCACAGTTTACTTCTAAACTGGTGTAGGAGATACAACCAAGTAAAATATTAAGCACATAAAATCTACACCTTATCATCCACAAGCCAATGGCCAGGTGGAGTCTACCAACAAAACTTTGGAAGGAATCATCACCAAAACCGTCTAGATGCATAGAAAAGATTGGTCAGCTAAGTTTACTGAAGCTTTATGGGCATACAAAATCACTTGGAAAAACAGTACTGGTTTTTCTCCCTATCAGCTAGTCTATGATAAGCAAGTCCTGTTACCAATAGAATTTCAAATTCATACTTTTAAGTTAGCAGCTGATTTAGGGATGGATCTTTCTGAAGCACAACAAGAAAGGATACTACAGTTAAATCAATTAAATGAGATGAGACAAGCTGCAGTAGAACACAATATTTTGGTACAACAACAGAGAGCCCAATGGCATGACAAGTTCATCAAAAAGAAACAATTTCACAGTAGTGACTGGGATTTATTGTTTGATTCAAAGTTCAAAGACTTCAAAGCCAACTTCACAACTCATTGGCTTGGCCCATATGAGATTTCAGAGGTTTATGACAATGGCTCAGTCAAACTACAAACAATAGATGATGAAGCACGAACATTTGTGGTCAGTGGCCATAGGTTAAAACTCTACACTAAGCCTATCAACAAAGAATATTTCATATAGCGGATTTCACAGCAAAGGGAGATGGAAGTGCTGGATAAACACACCGGTGTCTCTCCTTTACTTTCTTCTTAGCCGTATTCTGATTTGATAAAAAAAAACAAAAAAACAACAAAAAAACAAAACAAAAAAACAAAAACAAAAACAAAAAGGGAGTTTAGTTATGAAAACCAAGCAACTGGCACAACCTAAACTCAAATTTTCCTTGGAAAACCAAGTTTACTTGGTCATTGAAAATTCACAAAAACAATTTCAATTTCCTAGTTTTCAATTTTGTTTGACTTGGGGACAAGTCAATAAATAGGCCTGAGAGGGATAAGCATATCAGAGCTTTCCATTCTTGAAACCCTCCAAGCCTTCTCCAGAAGCTAGAATTTCATCCCAGCATGAAGTTTCATTTTACAGGTCTCAAGCCTAGCAGAGGGACCTGACTTCCAGCTTTGCAGAAGGAATCTGAGAAAAAAACATCAGAAAATCAGCAGAAGGGACCTGAAAAGAAGTACATTTCATTGGAATTTTTGCACAGGGACCTGAGATAGCAGACAGTTTTTAACAGAAGATTCAGTAAGGACATGTATGAACCAGGAACATGCAAATTCTTTTCTCAACAAACAAGCGGACCAGCTACATCAAACAGCAAGAAAAGCACAAGGGAATATCAAACAAAGTCTGTAAGAATTTTAATTTTTATGTTTTAAAAGTTTGCATGGTTCTTTGTTTTTAAGTGATGACGAAAAAAATACCTACCTATTCTCACAAACCTGACTATCTACTCTATCACCTTCACCTTCACAATCCTTGCCAGCAATCCATTCACTTCTCATTATCTTACCCTAGGTATCAAAATGGTGGTCAGAATCAATCTCAGAAGCAATTTTTCATTGATCAAAACCTAAACTACATTCTACAAGCCTGCACGCTACAGGCAGGCTTTTTCAACAGGAAGCAAAGAAGAAAAATATGTTTTGCTTACCAAGGGATTTCGAGTATTTTCATGTTTTCTTTTATATACTCTAAGATGAAGGTACCATTGTATGGTATGCATTAAGTTAAAAAAAAAAATGAGTATATGAAAAGGATCATGGAACATGGATTAAGTGGCAAGTCGACATGGATTAAGTGGTCTGTTCAAAACATCATTACAGAAAAGGTGGGAATCATTGATCTTACCCCCCACGAATTTTGCCCATACATCGGGAAGCACAATCTACAAATTCAAAATTTGAAGTGATATTTTACATATCAGTGAGTTGCCCAGCCAACTTGCTCTTTCCCAAACTTCATACCCATGCTGGTTAAAAGAATGGACAGATATTGATTAACCCAAGGAAAAGACACCGGTTGCATTACAAAGGAGGAAAGCGCAGCCTCTCAACTCATAAACTCTAGCATTTATTTTTTAATCCTTAGCACGAATTTTTATTTTGTATAATGAAAACAAACACCATTGGCATTACAGCAGAAGAAACACAGACATGGGAATGCGTATTTCATCCAGAATGTGCAAATCGAGGAGCCACACAGGCTAGGTAAGCTTGAAACCCTGGTTTTGTTATCAATTCAAACTTCCAGAGAAACGATTTTACAGGGTTTAAAATTTGAAATTGGAATTGCAAGCTAGGGTTAAGTCTTATTTGAAATCTTCCATTTCACAAAAGAGCGATTTTTCCTGTTAAATTTGCAAAATGGTGTCTAGACTAGAACTAGAGAAATTCGATCCCACTGCCATTCATGAAACATGCATGGAAATTTTTGAGAAGAAACAGTGGGTGCCTTTTTTTGAAAATTTTGATGGGCATAATGACAATGACAGCCTGGCCTTTACTGGTTCATTTGATGGAGAGAGGGCTACAGTAGGAAATTTAACTTTCAGACTGTCTGAAGATATTTTGGCACAGATCATTGGCTTACCACAGCAGGGGGAGAGATTCTTTAAGACAAAACAATTTAAGGAGAAGGCATGGACACCCTTCTTATGCAGATCAAGGGTAGGCTCAGTAAAATGGAAGAAGGGAGTACCAAGGAGTTGGTTGATTCATCCCTGGGATGAAATAGTATATATCATCCAAAGATTCATCACCTGTGAAGGAAGATTTAGTATTCTATATCTTTATCACATCAAGATATTGCAGCATTTGAGGGGTGATTGTGAGATTAACATTCCCCATTTTCTATTACAAATCCTTTCCAAGATGGCTAAATCTGTTCAAAAATGTGCAACAGATAAGCTAACAAGCCTTTTTCATTGTGGGCTCATCAAAATAATCATCACACATGAGTTACAAAGGCAAAACCTGACATGGCAACAATTTATAATTCATATTCAGTTTGAAGAACCAGAAGAGCTGCCTAAAGAAAGCTTGAAAGAAGATGAAGTGTTAATGATAACATACACTAAAGATAAAGAACAGAACCCTGAGGCAACAAGCTCAAAATAGCCATAGAGAAGAATAAGAACTAGGAGAATGATGAAAGAAGAGAAGAAATTCCAAAAGCAAGATAAAATCTTCACCACTCATGAGAAAAAGTCAAGGAAACGTCAACAAGCTCAAAATAAGCCAGCACTAGAAGAGGATGATGAGTATGCATACATTCAATCCTTGGAAAGTCAAGAGGAAAGTCCAGTAGGTGAGATAGGGAAAATCTATGAAGAAAGAAATACCCAAGAAACGGAAAAGATTCCAAATGAAATGATAGAACAGAGCAATGAAGTTTCTCCTTTCTTTGAACAACAAACTATAGAAAAAGAAAAGGAGTATTCAGGGCAAGATGAATGAAGAATTGGGGATGGACACTGATTCTGAGCAGCCTTCAATAAAAATGAAAAAGAAGAAATCTTCCAAAAGCAGTAAAAAGATTAAGAAGTTGAAATTGGAAGTGAAAGAATTAGAACTGAGGAATGAAAAGTTAAGAAAGAAGAACAAGAAGCTTCAAGTTCAGAAGGCACAGATCTCCAAGCATGCATATAAATGGCATAAACAAAAGAAGACTTTCAAAGCAAAGTATGAGAAACTGAAAAACCTTTATGCATCTCGAACTTCTACAGATGCATCATCACAGACAGGGAATACATCAGAGGATTAGAAGCAAAGGTTCAGCAACAAATTTTTGTGCATGATAGAAGCAAGGTCAATTTTTGGAAATACTTTTTATGCATGAGGACATGCAACAGCTTCCTCTTGGGGGAGATGTTGGACACCATTTTACACCTATTTTGCCATATAAATCCCTTCCAGTTTTCTCCATAAACCTTCATACTTGATCCATAAAACCTCATATTCATCCACAAAACCTTTGTCAAGGGTATAAATGTTGTTGCTTTTTAATAAATTGAATTATGTGACTTTTAAGGCATTTAAATTAAGGTTTTGATTCAAATTATAGAATTTCCTAACTTCCTGTAATTTCTCCTAGGTTGGATACTTGCAAGCCAGTTGGGCGTGAACTGAGAGATGGAAGAAGATCTTCAATGTCCAAGGATGGATAAATTTCTAACAAACTCATGATAGGGCTCTCACAGGTGTCGAGTCAATGCCGGTCAAAGATGACCACCTATGCTGCCACTTAGCACAAAAACAGGACAGTTTCGATTTTATATCGATCTGGCCTATTTTTATGTTGCTGATGGACAATCTCGAGGGTAGAAATATATTAGGAGAATGTCATTATGAATCTCCTAGAATTGTAGAGTTTCCAGTTTAAAAAAAAACAAATTGTATAAGTATTTGATTTTGGAGATGAAACCGCCCCGGATGGTGAACGTATCTTATTGAAGTAAAGATTCAAATTTCAATATTTTTCTGCGTATGTTCATTTCTATATGGTGAAAGAGATTTGATTTTTAAATTTCTGTAAATCTTCCTGTGTGTGTGAGTGAAGCATTGGAGGGACCCCTTTGCTGAACCTGCACACTCATTTCTCTATTACTGCGCATTGGTATGTTTTGATTGTGTTATGTAGAGTGATTTCAATTATCAGTTCATGCATTGTAGATTGGATTATATATAGATGCACAGGATTGTATTACAGGGTAGGGTTATGAGTTCTTTGAATTTGAATGGTTAAACACTGTAGGATTAATTTCAATCACTTTTCTTTATCTGATATTGAACTGTCGAGAAGAGATAAGCATTGTGAACTATTTTTCTTGTAAGAGAAATCGATGATTGTCTGCTTTCAACAGTAAGGTATTAAGCACTGTAACTTACTTTCAGGATCTAGGTATTTTTAGTTTCAAAGTATTTCATCTACAAATTGCTGATTAGATTAAGAAATCAAATGAAGTTACTTATGTAAGGAAGATTTTGTGATTCTTATTTACAGCATTATAGTATTCATTAGATTTATTACATAAGTACACTGAATTCTCAACCAAGTCTAGGTCTTAATCTCTATATTTGGGATATGCCTCTAAGTCTTACAAACTCCAGATTGACATAAATTTATGGTCTAATTTACACCAGTAGATTGGAACCCAACAATTAATAAGATGTAATGAGTCATAATATAGGGGGTAATGTGCCAACATTTAGGGCTTAACATGTTCTCGTTACTTGACAACTTTATGGTATCTTAACTCATCAAGTTTATCACAAGAAGAATCACACAGAATGGTACCTTCATACCCTTTCCCACCACCACCCAACCCAAAAATTGTTATCTTAGAGAATTTGATCACCCTACTAAGCCATTCAAATCTCTGCTCCTAATTCCTTTTTTAAAAAGAAAGAAGCCATCTCAATAAATCCATCCTCAACAATGATTATTCCTTTTCCCAAATTAATAAATCCTTTCGCTCAACCCTCCATTCAAAATCCAAAACCTCTCTCCCCACAACCCCTCCCAAGGCTCTTATTTTATTCCCCTACATTCATGGCCTAAATGATCACATTTCTAAGATTTTATCCAAAAGGAACATAAAAACTCTGTTCAAACCCCATAAAACCTTAAAACAACTTTTCAAAAGCGTTAAAGATCAATTTGATCCGCTTCTCAACCATGGAGTTTACCAAATTCCATGCTCATGTGGTAAATCCTATATTGGCCAAACTTGTAGATCCATTAAAACCCGTCTTAAAGAGAATATAGTTGATAATACCCACAATGAATTAACTAAATCAGCTATCATATAGTATTCCCATAAATCCAATCACCTCATTTGATTTGATAAAACTAAAATTCTTGCGACGATTCCTTATTATTTCTCACAGATTATGAGAGGGGCCTTAGAAAACACAAAAACATCCTGACAACTTTAACCAAGAAGATAGTTTCATATTAACCCACTCAGGGATAATTTTAAGGACCCATACTTATTTAAAAGTGTATAAACCTTGGAAAATATTACCAATTCTTAAAATGTCAATTATAAAATATTTGGCAATATTTTTCTAAAATTATTTCAATTTCTAAGGATTTTATATAGCTTATATAATAATTTGGCGGTTTTTAGAGTGAAAAAAGTTTACCCCATTAAAATTGGGTGAAATGGGGCTCCAAAAAATGCAAATGGGCAAATATTTTTTTGGAAAAAAACATGGAAAAATAGCCCATGGGCTAAATTTAGCCCCTAAAATTATCCTTGAAGCCACTCTTCGAAACCTATTATCCACTGCTTATATTAGTGGTTCTTATCCCTCCTCTTTCAGCTTTATTTTTTCCCTTTTCTTCTTCTTTTTCTCTCATTCCTCTTGATACTCTCTCCTCTCTCTTTTTTGTATTCATTTTCCTCTCTAATTTATTCCCCTTCCACAAAAGAATCCTTTTATTGTTAATAATATTAGTTTTGCATGGTTTAAGATTATCCTATATTCATTTTTACCTTTTTTAAACTCAATAATACTAATACCTTAAGTATATTTTAAGCTCTAATATATTTTTTCTCTTTTCCTCTAAACTCTATATTACCTTAATCTTAGATATCTATTTTCTCACATTTAAATGCTTTTCATGGTTCCACTTGTGACGGAGTGTCCAATCTAAATATTGGACATAGTTCAAATCCAAAAGCATATACACCACAACTAAAGCTTGTTAGGATCATTAACACTCCATCCTTGTCATACTTAGCATTATTTACCTTTTCCTAGTAGTTAACGATGTTATTTGCCTCTTAGTGGTGTGAAGATGTCATCTAGGACCCATTAGCCACCTAATGTTCCCTGCATGCATGAATTTAGGCCCACCAGAGTTAGTTCCCTACATTTTAGGAGATAACTATGTGTTCTATTTCATTCCACCTGAGTTCCTGAACTCTAGTGGGGGTTTGATCTTCGATCACCATTGATTTTGATCAAATGCGCCCTTTTCTAATTGATTTGCATAAAAAAATCACAATTGTGCCCTCCTTGGTCAGTTAATTGACTGTAGCTTTAGTGAACTGAGTTTTGGTTGAGTTGAGTTGAGTTTGGGACTTCTGGAGTACTCCAGTGGTGACAATTCCTATGCTAGACTAACATGGATTCGAATTCTCCTAGTATAATCAAATTCTATCCATTGTAATATATTTGTTGAATATATTGATTAATGGATCATAACACACATTTCTGTTTCTATCTAAGTTCCAATGCATGATTAATTTTACTGCTGATTTAACTACAATTTTCACTGTAATTCATCTTCTCTGCTCATTCTTTTCACTGTGAGGTATTCTCAGCTCTATGATCTGCTGTGTTCTAAAATTTCACATGGTATCAAAGCTCAGAGAGTGTAGGTTGAGCAGTTTCTTTCAGTAGTGCACCAGAAGCCTCTGGATTTCCACAACAAATCTTGGTGTCGTTGCATTCAATTCATTGAAGAAATCATTTGAGGTCTAGCCAGGTGTGAAGAATCTGGATAAAAGTTCCTATTGTCCTAAATCAATGCTCAGTAGAAGCTTATCTCCAAATTTGAGAGTTTTTTCCAGGATTTTGAAATTTTTCAGAGCAACAGTAGCAGCAGTTTCAGTTTGTATTCTCTCTAGAAGTTTTACATGGAGAATTTTAATGTTCCTTTGTCTCCAAGGATCCTGACACCCTTCAATTAATATCTTGATTGGAGGGATGATATGTAGATGGTGTTGCACAACAAGAGTCTATACATGGTTACAATGGGAAAGGAATTTGAACCTTGGGTAGCTGTTGAGAAGGCCAAGTACCTGAACAAATTAGATGAAGCGTTTGGTTTCATGTGTATTCATATTTCCATAGATTTTCTCTTCCACCTTGAAGGATTGAAGACTCCAAGAGAGGTTTGGTTGAAGCTTGAGACTCTCTTCGGCAAGCAAGATTAGCTGAGAGGCCATATTCTGGAGAATGAATTATTTGCTCTTCAACCCAGCAGTTTCGAAACCATACAACAATTCTTTTCTTAATTCAAATCCTTGGTTATGTAGTGCAAACAATGTGGCATTGAGAAGAAGGATGAGCAGCTGGTGCTATCCATCCTAAGCAAGCTTGGTCCATAATTTTCAATATTTTTCTCTACCTTCCATTATGGGAGATTTTCAATCCCCAATTGGAAAATGCCTTCCTTAGATGCATTCAGTGAATCCCTCATCCAAGAAAAATAAAAATTGACTCAGATGGGTGCCTTGAAGGCCTCCAAAAATCAAGATCTTATGGATGGAGAGTCAAAAAGTGTGAATGCTAAAGGGAATCAAAAAGGGAAAGAAAATAAGCAATTTGAATCCAAGAAAAAGGAGAAGTCTAATCCATCAGAAAGAGCCTCCATCTAGAAGAAGGAAAAGCAAAAGGGGTTTGAGAATACCAAGTGTACCTATTGCAAGAAAGGAAACCATCCAGAGAGATATTGCATGAAGAAGAAGAAGATAGATCAAATGACCAAAATTCTTGAATAAAACAACATTTGGGCCTCCCAGAAGGAGGAAGGAAGACTGATTATGAAATTGAGATAGATGATCATGAGAGATGCCATGCACCGAATGATGGATTATCACAATCATAAGACTTCTTCGTAGATTCTAGAGCCTCCAACCAAATGGTTTCCTCCAAAGAATCTTTTTCTTCTCTAGATCTTACCGATGGTCCTAGTATTCACATGGGGGATGATTCTCAGATCTCTGCTAAAGCGAAAGGAACAATACAAATGGATCATGGAAAGTTCAGTAATGTTCTGTATGTGCCTTCTTTGGCAACAAACTTGTTGTCTTTTTACCATATGACACACACTAGTTCACTGAAGAAAGTTGTTTTTGGACTTGACACAATGGAGATTTCAAAGATCTCATCTGGGAAGCTAATAGTTAAAGGTGTTGCAAACCATGCCTCAAAGGCATATGATTTCTCACTTTTTTTTCCATATTCACATCAATGTTCTCTCTTGACTCATGCAAATGAGACAAGAAGACTCTGGCATGAAATATTTAGATGCCTAAACTTCAAGTACTTGCAATGAGTTGCACAAAGAAGAGATGGTTGAATGATTGCCCGACATAAATTTCTGTCAAGGGATCTACAAAGGTTGTTTGGTAGGGAATCATATAGAGCGAAAGTATGATGTTGGGAAGGCAGGGAGAGTTTCCTCCACACTTGATCTGATACACAATGATTTCTTAGGACCGATGCCCACAGCTTCTATGAATGGATCCAGATACCTTCTGACCTTCATATATTATTACCATAGGTTCTATTGGATCTATTTTCTTAAGCAGAAGTCTGAGGTATTTGAGACCTTCAAAATTTTCAAAGCCTTGGTTGAGAACACTGTGGGGAAGAAGATCAAAGAAATCAGATATGACAATGGAGGGGAGTACATCAAAAAGGATTTGCAACAGTTTTGTGCTTCTGAGGGCATCCAAATGCATCATTATGTCCCTTACACACCACAACAAAATGGTGTAGATGAGAGGAAGAATAGCTCATTGAAAGAAATGGCAACCTGTATGCTTGAAGCAAGGAATATTCCACCATCTCTTTGGTAAAAAGAAATGAAATGTGCTTCATACATTCAGAACAGGGTACCCCATAAGTCAGTGAATGTGGTCAGTCCATTCAAAGCACTAAAGGGACACAAGCCAAATGTCTCACACCTAAGGTTTTTTGGATCCAAGGCATGGGCCATAATCCCATCTGACAAAAGAAAAGCTCTTCAACCCCAAAGTAGCGAATGCGTTCTGCTGGGATATGCAGAATATGAAAAAGCATACAAGCTGATGGAGATTGCAACCAAAATATGCTTCATTGAAAGAAGTGGCAGGTTCGATGAAGATCCATTGAAATATCTACAGCCAGTTGAAGACCAAGGTAGATATGATGTTCCTACTCCATTTGTACCTGATCAAGATCATGATGATGTATTTTCTGATGAGGAACAAGCTGAATCATATCTTATGTTGAGAATGAAGATCAAGTAGATCTATATCCAAAACCGGCACCTACTCCCAATCCATGGCCAAGGCCAATATGGGATCACAAAATCCTTGAAGTTGCTAGGAGCGTAGCTGGGGATCCATATTACCATAGGAGAACCAGATCTCAGTATGAAGTTGCAAACCCTACACTATGTCATATAGATCCACTTCTCTCAGAGAGGTGCTACATGATGATGGTGTTTGATCTACAATCCTTTAAAGAGACTTGCCATGTTCCAAGATGGCAAACTGAGGTCCACATGCACTACATCAGGTAACTAGTGCACAACAAGACCAACGCACTGCATTACTGTCCTAAAGAGGAGCAGATTGCAAACATTTTTACCAAGTTTTTGCACATGTGAAAGCTTCTTGAGTTCCTTGTTGTTTATTTTTAAGGGGGTGCATTTTTCCCATGAGGTTTTCCCCATTTCCTTAGTTTCATGAACAATTAATACTCCATCATTGTCCTACTTAGCATTATTTACCTTTTCATAGTAGTTGATGTTGTTATGAGTTTCCCCCCTAGTGGTGTGCAGATGTCATCTAGGACCCATAATCCACCTAATGTGCCCTACATACATGATTTTAGGCCCACCAAAGTCAGTTCCCTACATTTTAGGAGCTAACTCTATGTTCTAGTTCAGTCCACCTGAGTTCCTGAACTCTAGTGGGGGTTTGATCACTAATTATTGTGATCTAATGTGCCCTTTTCTGATTGATTTGCATGACAAACTCATAATTGCTCCCTTGGGGGTTTGATCACCAATGATTGTGATCTAATGCACCCTTTTCTGATTGATTTGCATAACAAACTCACAATTGCGCCCTCCTTGGTCAGTTAACTGACAACAGGTTCAATTAACTGAGTTTTGGTTGAGTTGAGTTGAGCTTGGGACGTCCAAAGCACTCTAGTGGTGACAATTCCTATGCTAAATTGACATGGATTCGAATTCCCCTAGGATAATCGAATTCTCTCCATTGTAACATATATGTTGAATATACACTGAATATACTGATTAATGGATCATAGCACACATTTTTGTTTCTATCCGAGTTCCAATGCATGATCAATTTTACTACTCATTTCACTGCAATTTTCTCATCTTCTCTACTTATTCTTTTCATTAGTGAGGTATTCTCAGATCTATGATGTGTCATGTTTTAGAATTTCACAAAGCTAAGTTCAAATCAAAATAATTTTGAAGTCAATTCAAATCAAGAAATTTTTTATCAAATAAATACATTTAAGACATGGATCTACTGGTAAGATAGCCCCTCCATTATACTTTAAGATGAAGCTCCACAATGAGGGTCCTATGAAGCATATGTCCCACCCAATAAATTTGACCACTCATGAATCCATTTAAAGATAAGTTTAGACTAGCTGGACACAATCTGCATTGCAAACTTTTTGTTCTTCACTCCGGTTGCCTCGTTGTTTTAGTCCAACAAATTTTAGAACCACACAATCTGAATTGAAAATACTTTCAATTAAAGTACACCATAAACAAATTTGTATGTATGAAAGAAATTCAGATCGAAATTGCTTTGAAATATCCACTATGCTCTTTTTAAATGTAGGTAATCATTCAAAAATTTACTCACCTCATATTTTAAATGCATTATCAGTATGCCTTTTTTTTCTCATTTAAGGAAAAAGGAAAATGGGTATTTTTTATTTAGGTAAAAACTATTTTTAATTAATAAAATTACATATATAAGACATTAATATTATATAGTTAAATTTATGTAAGAATATTGAAAGTATTGAATTCATGTTTACATTAAAAGTTATAGTTTTAACCAATTCAAAAATACCTAGAGATTATCATAACAATTTATTTCAAGACTTAGTTATTACTGTAACCCCTGTATTCTCTTTTGCATTCTGTCATTTTGGCTTGTAGCAGGCCGTTGCTCTTAGGGAATGACAAATATTTAAGTAAATGCATGATGCTTGGTAGGAATATCTTGATTAAATGAATGATGCTTGGTTGGAATATATGATAAGGTTGTTAACATTGCTAGTTCGTAATCTAGCTTGACATCATATCTGAAAGTAACAAAAAACGACCTTGATAGTACCTCGTGAGGCCCACTCTCAAGTATAAGTCAGATGCTGCTTTCCCACATCCTCGTTCCCCACATTGTCACTCTTAAATCCAGCACTGGCCCCTAATTTCTGACATAAAACATTGTGGGTCCCTTCAGTATTGTTGATATCTTTTAACCCATATTGTTACTCTTAAATCCAGCATCAGCCCTTCAATTCTTACATAAAACATTGTGGGACATAGTTAGTCTATTAAACAGCTAAGGAGCAACGTCAGTCATTAGATAGACAGAATTTGCAGTCCAGATAAATTTAATAAAAATGAATAATATATATATAGCTAAATGAAATTTGATTGATTTGGATATAGTAAATTGTTTTTCAAAATAACAATGACCTTTTTTCAAGTTTTGAAAAGAAGATTTTTAAATTTCCAACGCATAAAAAAAAATAAACACATAAACCAACACACCACAACAAATAAACAAATTAAATATATTATATAGATATATGTGTTTTGAAAAAATAAATTAGATATTCCTGCAATTAGATAATCTAGACAAAATCGTTGTTAGTGTTGATTATAAATATCCCTTTATTAAAACAATATAGTCGTTATCATGGTTTTTGTTATTATTATGTTTAATAATAAGAAGATTTGTTTTAGTTATTCGGTTGTCAATTTTGATCCTCAATCTGGTTATCCCAAAACTTAATATGTTTATATTTTGTAAAAATGGTCTCTACATAACAATAACATATAAATAAGAATGTAGTGTTCAATAGATATGAAATTAATTTTAATTTAAGTAATTTGGTTATTTAGTTTGAATAATTAAATTTTAGGAACGAGATTTTAAATCTCCAAATTTACTAATTCCAAATATAAGAATCATAAAATACAATTTAATAACTTTTTCTGATATTCTACTACCATTAATAAAATTGCAGGAACATTTTCATTAAACCATATCCTTTAACATCTTCAAAACAATTAATACAAATTATCCATTTAAAAGAATCTTCATATTAATAGTAAAGTAACTTACAATTGAATTATATCATCAATTTAAACATATTTTATCTTTGTAAATATTTAACAAGTTTATAATTAAATTAAGATGGATCTAAGTTCATGTGTATCTATATATTTCAATTAAAGTTTGTAACTATTTTTTAAATTAATTTTTTATAATATAGATTTTGAATTTTTTTTCCATTCATCTCATCCATACTAGGATTTAAAATGCAACTAGCTTTTATGCCTATGCAATAATTATTTGCAACAATAAATATGGATAAAATGTCTAGATATATAATTCCACTTCATACACATTATCTTCAAACTTTCTACAAATCCTCCATGATCCTATATACATTAATTTTATAATGTTATAGGTGATACCTTTAGTAAAATACTCTTTCCTCAAATGAACCATATTAAATTAAGAACGACACATGTTTTCAATATGTGGTGAACCTTTGGGCTCTCCTTATGTGTAGTGTTGTTATCTTGCAACATCTCCTAAACTTATGCATATACACATGTTGCATGTTTGTGTACATGCATACCCAAATTTTTGCAAATGCCTATGCATCATCAATTTTTATGACAAGTCACAAATCACTCATTTTGCAACTTCATCACTTTTTTAAGATTTGTGCCATGCCCCATTTTGAATGAAGAAAAATCTATTTAGTTGAGCTATTATATGAAATATTTTTCTATGCTAATTTACTTGATATCATTGTTTAGCCCTCGGACCTTTGGTATGAAAGGCACTCAACCACTTGAGCAAGCCCACCAAACTAAAACAAACCATTGACTTATTTCGATATCTAAAAAGTTATTTTCCCCTCAAATATTTAAAGCAACAATGCATAACATTGATATGCTTATTACACAATATTTATTCTTCTTCCAATAATGGCTTGAACATTTTCCTCTCATGTATAAGTGTTCCTTCTCCAATCTTGTACCAACTATTACACTTTCATAACCCCTAACTCTCCTAAAAATTATATGATGCGGGGATTAGCCCGATCACTCTCCTCATCAAGCTTTAATAAAGAAACCTCAAATGTAAAATCGTTCCAATGTTCCTTCGCGCACTTCACCAAAACGCAGTTCAGAGAACTCTGTGAATCTCTTCAACCAAGTCGATTCCTGGGAAAAAAAAACGCACGATTCACACAATAGACTCCCTTCTGCACAAAACCCAGATCGCAGAATTTTGAAATTCGTCTCTGTTTGTCCGTAAACGGAGCTGCAAATCCAAGGACGGTTTTACTTCACGTGATCTTTCCATAGGACCTTCCTCAAGGCACTTACGGGTGTAATGGTTAGACTTTGAGCCAAAATCTGCTGAAATGAAACCCTGGTGTGACTGTAACTCGTAGGATAGTTTAGATAGCAGGTAATAAAAATGCCTCAATGCATACAAACAACATAGCTACCATGAACTCAGGAAATGAAGGAAGAAACACAAAAATTATCCATTCATTCCTAAATAATTCACACAAACAGAGGATTCAAGATGTCCCTTCCTCAAAATTTGAATTCATGCTTTTATTCATGGCAGGCTATTGCTTATTCTCTCTCTCCTAAATGCATGTTTCCTTCTTTTTCTTTTGTATGACAGCTAGAAAAGCTCTTCAGCTTCCTCCTTGGCCGGGAGTTACAAAAATGATGCCTGGACTGCCATTTGAAAGAGTCTATTTGCCCAAATTGAAGAGTTTCTTGCTAATTTTAACCAACTGCTCCTGAAAAAAACTATAACAGCCCAGCTTCCATGCAAGGAGCCATTTATTCCTACTTTAACTCAAAGACTAACATCTATACTATTCTGTTACATAATTAAACTTAACAAATTGCAAACTATCCCTGACCCTTAGGCAGACTTGGCATTATTATTATCACGACATATGAACTTCCTCAATTCCAAACCACAACATGTGACAGGATGGCCACATTGATGGCCTTAATCGGATGCTCCTGCATCAGACTCCGGGGCTAAAAGCAACGAACCCCTGTTCATCAAATCAACAACAGAGAATCCTTTAGCTTCTAATTCTATTGCACTCACCCAAGTAGCATCCTCTATAGGATGTGCCTTCCACTTGACCAAATACTCGAGATAGTCCTTCTTTCTGGTACTCTTTGCCACCTTAGTGTCCAAGATCTCCTCTGCTTCCAACTTCTGTGCTACTGGCATCTGCTTCAGCCATTTCAAATCATCATCAGCATCTTTATCTCCTACACCCTGACCCACATCATCTGCTGTAAAGGGATATATATCAGCAACATTAAAAAATAGGAGATATTCCAACTCCTGCTGGCATTTCCAGCTCATAAGCATTAGTAGAAAACTTTTTGAGGATTTTGCATGGCCCAATATTCTTCATTTTTAGTTTGTTGTACTCGCTCTTAGGAAACCTTTCCTTTCTCAGATGGGCTAACACTAGGTCTCCCACCTCATAAATCTTTTCTCTTCTTTTAGAATCAACTCCCGCTTTGTACTTTGCATTACGTCTCTGTAGCCTCTCCTTAACTTCTTCCTGTAGCTCATTGATTCTAGCTGCAAAGTCTTCCCCATCTGCACTCCTCTTCTCAAAATGTCCCAAATCCCATAGTTCATACACTCCTCTAGGATGCATACCATACAAGATTTGAAATGGGCTCATACCTGTGCTTTTGTTTGGCAAGTCATTATAGGAAAACTCAGCTTGTGCCAACACTCTATCCCATTGTTTTGGATTTTCTCCAACCAAACTCCTCAGCATGTTACCCAGACTCCTGTTAACTACCTCAGTCTGACCATCAGACTGTGGATGATAAGTTGAACTGAAATTCAGCTTAGTACCCAGCCTCTTCCATAATGTCCGCCAGAAGTGACCTGTGAATCTTGTATCTCTATCAGAGACAATACTTCTAGGAAAACCATGCAGCTTCACCACTTCATTAAAGAATAAGTTTGCTATGTGAGTGGCATCACTTGTCTTAAAACAGGGAATGAAATGTGCCATTTTAGTAAATCTATCCACCACTACAAAGATGGAATCATTTCCTTTCTGAGTCTTTGGCAATCCTAAAATAAAGTCCATACTCACAGAATCCCAAGGCTTGGTAGGAACAGGAAATGGTGTATATAAGCCTGTGTTTTGGATTCTCCCTTTGGCATGCTGACAGATTCTACATCTGCTCACAAACTTCTCAACCTCAGACCTCATCTTGGGCCAGAAATAAAAATGACTTAGCTGTCCATAAATCTTATCACTTACAAAGTGACCAGCCATTCTGCCATTGTGCTTCTCTTGAATCAAATTTTCCCTCATTGAGCAGCTTGGGATACACAACTTACTATTTTTGAAAAGTAAACCGTCCTGCAACATATATTCAACCCACAACTCTATGTCCACTTCCACAGGGTTCTTGCATGCTCTATATGCACGCTGAAAATCATTGTCAGTTTCATATAAATCTCTAAGATATTCAAATTCTAAAACATGTACCTGAGTTTCTTGTATGATTAAGGCTTTCCTGCTCAATGCATCAGCTACACGATTTGACTGTCCACTAATATGCTTCAACACAAAAGTGAAACTCTGTAGAAAATCTACCCATTTGGCATGTTTTTGATTCAATTTAGGCTGCTGCATTATGTACTATAAAACATGATTGTCATAATACAATACAATTCCTTAGGCATCAAATAATGTTGCTAATGTTTCAGGGCTTGGACTATAGCATAGAATTCCTTGTCATATGAGGATTATTTATGTTTTGCATCATTTAGTTTTTCACTAAAATAGGCCACTGGTTTATCTTCTTGACTGAGCACAGCCCCAATGGCTACTCCACTAGCATCACATGTAACTTGGAATGGTTTTCTAAAGTCTGGTAACCCGAACACGGGCTGCTCAGTAATCTTTTTCTTTAATAGCTAAAAGTTATTTTCAGCTCCTGCTGTCCATTTGAAGGGCTGCTTGTCCTTTCTAATAGTCTCAACAATTGGAGAACATATGCCACTAAATTTCTTTATGAATTTCCTATAAAAGCTTGCTAAGCCATGGAAGCTTCTTACCTCAAATATGCTTTGGGGTGAAGGCCAATCCACGATTGCTTGCACCTTCTCCGGATCCATCTTCAAACCATCCTTTGAAACCACAAAGCCCAAATACACCAACTCAGATTTTAGGAATGAACATTTATTAATGTTCACTAATAACTTGTCTGCTTGCAACCTTTCCAAGACATATCTCAGATGCCTTAGATGCTCCTCCTTTGATTGACTGAAAATTAGTATATCATCCAAGTAGACTATCACAAATTTGCCTATGAAGTCTCTCAAGACTTCATTCATCAATCTCATAAAAGTACTTGGGGCATTTGATAGCCCGAATGGCATAACCAACCACTCATACAGCCCTTCATTAGTTTTGAAGGTTGTCTTCCACTCATCCCCCTCTCTAATTCTAATCTGATGATACCCACTTTTCAGATTTATCTTAGAAAAGTATGCTGCTCCACTTAGATAGTCCATTATGTCATCCATCCTGGGAAATGGGAACCTATACCTGATGGTTATTTTGTTAATGGCTCGTGAGTCCATGCACATCCTCCATTCACCACCCTTCTTTGGGCTCAACACTGCAGGCACTGCACATGGGTTCATACTTTTCTTAATCAGCCCCTTATCCAACAATCCTTGCACTTCCTTTTTGATCTCTTCATTCTCCTGAGGTGTCAACCTATAGGCTGCCTTGTTGGTTAAGCTAGCTCTAGGAATAAAGTCAATGTGATGGCTGATATCTCTCTTGGGTGGCAACTCATCGGGCAAATCATCCACTACAATGTCTCCAAACTCAGCCAACATTTCCTGAATTTCTTCAGGAAGGTCCGAAATAGTAGTCTTCATCATCATTACCTTGGGCTTGCACATCACAGCATAGTTCACTTCCTCTTCCTCAAGCTGGTGCAAATACTTTTTTCCAGTCAGCATTAAAAATTTTGCTGCTTGCTGCTCTACTGTGCTACCTTCTTGCAAAGGAAGTAAGACATGTCTCATTCCATCCTTATCAAAACTATAGCAGTTCCTCCTACCATCGTGCACTACTTTCCTATCAAACTGCCAAGGTATTCCCAAAAGATCATGACAGACATCCATGGGTATAACATCACATATTACTTTATCTTTATATGTACCTACCCTTAAATCAAACTCACATTGATCACTTACCAGGATTTGATGTTCTTTATGCAACCATGATACCTTGTAGGGAACTGGATGTTTGATCTTCTTCAAGCTCAGTTTCTCCACCATCTCTGTGGAAACCAGATTGTCAGTACTCCCATTGTCAATCACTATCTTGCAGCACTTTCCTTTGACCTTGCACATAGTCCTGAACAAGGCTTTCCTCTGAGAAGGTTCTGCACTTTCTTTCTCAGGCTTCAACAAGACTTTGTTTATCATCAAAGCCTCTCCAGTCTCAGGTAAATTTTCAGCCACTGGTAATTTCTCTTGCTGCTGCTCCTTCTGAGCTACATAGGCCCCTCTCTGTCCTATGTTTTCCTTCTCGGGGCATTCAAAAGATCTATGACCCAGCTTGTTACATTTGTAATATCTAAAGGGAGTTTCTCTACCTCTACCTCCCTGGTAGGCTCTTCTTCCTCTGGGGTCACTGTTTCTATTTTGTTGCTCCTGCTGATTCGAATTGCTGGACTCTCCCTTTTGGGCTGTAAACTTCTCCCTTCCAACTGGTTGTCCTCTTCCTTTGGCTGAACCTCTTCCTCTGTTGAAGTTTTGTTTCCTCAATAGCTTCTCTTCTGCTCTCAAGGCACATTGATAGGCCTCTTCCATTGTCCTAGGTGATATCATGCTGATTTCATCTTGGATCTCCATCCTCAAGCCATTTACATACCTGGCAGTCTTCTCAGCTGATTCCTCCACATAACCAGCTCTCAAATTTACTTTGTAAAACTCCTCAGTGTACTCTCTCACAGTTAGCAATCTTTGCCTCAAATTCTGCATTTGCCTATACAGAGTCAGCTAGTAATCCTTGGGCAAGAATTTGGCCCTCATCTTGGCCAACATCCTATCCCAGCTCTTGATCAATGGCTTATTCTTCCTTCTCCTCTCTGCTTGCACACTATCCCACCAGAGGGATGCATGCCCCTTCAACCATGTCACTGCCAATCTGACCTTCCTGTTCTCCTCAATCTCATCATACTCAAAATATTTGTCCAACTCACTGATCCAGTCAATGAGGTGTTCTGCAGTAAGGATTCCCTCATAGGTAAGCAACTCAGGCTTTGGTCTGGATGTGGTTCCTAAAATGGATCGAAGACATCTCATTTCAGGTGTCTCTGCCATAGGAGCTGCCTCCTCTTCACGTTCTTCCTCGTCGGGCTCACTCACATCTCCTGCCACTGGATCTCTCTGTCTACCTAGCTCCATCGCTGCCATACGTGCCCTTAGCTCTCTCAACTCCTCCATAACCTCTGCATTTGCTGCTGGTCGTCCTCTGCCACGACCCTGAGCTCTGCCAACACGAACAGCCATGTCTTTTCTCTGTTATACTGAGCAAAACTCCTCGCTCTGATACCAAAATTGATGCAGGGATTAGCCGGATCCCTGCTTAAACTCTCCTCATCAAGCTTTAATAAAGAAACCTCAAATGTAAAACCGTTCCAATGTTCCTTTGCGCACTTCACCAAAACGCAGTTCAGAGAACTTTGCGAATCTCTTCAACCAAGTCAATTCCTGGGAAAAAAACTCGCTATTCACACAACAGACTCCCTTCTGCACAAAACCCAGATCACAAAATTTTGAAATTCGTCTCTGTTTATCCATAAACGGAGCTGCAAATCCAAGGACAGTTTTACTTCACGTGATCTTTCCACAGGACCTTCCTCAAGGCATTCACGGGTGTAATGGTTAGACTCTGAGCCAAAATCTGCTGAAATGAAACCCTGGTGTGACTGTAACTCGTAGGATAGTTTAGATAGTTGGTAATAAAAACGCCTCAATGCATACAAACAACATAGCTACCATGAACTCAGGAAATGAAGGAAGAAACACAAAAATTATCCATTCATTCTTAAATAATTCACACAAACAGAGGATTCAAGATGTCCCTTCCTCAAAATTCGAATTCATGCTTTTATTCATGGCTGGCTATTGCCTTTTCTCTCTCTCCTAAATGTAGGTTTCCTTCTTTTTCTTTTGTATGACAGTTAGAAAAGCTCTTCAGCTTCCTCCCTGACCGGGAGTTACAAAAATGATGCCTGGACTGCCATTTGCAAGAGTCTATTTGCCCAAACTAAAGAGTTTCTTGCTATTTTAACCAACTGCTCCTGAAAAAAAACTATAACATCCCAACTTCCACGCAAGGAGCCATTTATTCCTACTTTAACTCAAAGACTAACATCTATACTATTCTGTTACATAATTAAACTTAACAAATTGCAAACTATCCCTGACCCTTAGGCATACTTGGCATTATTATTATCACGATATACGAACTTCCTCAATTCCAAACCACAACATGTGATAGCATGACCACATTGCTGGCCTTAATCGGATGCTCCTGCATCATTATAACTAATTCTCTTGAAATAACATTACACATTACCTTTTCATGCTAATGCCCAATATGAAAAGACTATATATATATATATATATATATATATATATATATATATATATATATATATATATATATATATATATATCATTTACCACTATTTTCTATCATTTTTAAAACTAAGATCCCAACCCTCATTTCAAAATACATCATTCTTTCAACCCAGAAAACATTAAATACAATAATCTTTCCTTGAAAGATGAGCATTTCTTCAAATTGACATATATCTCTTCTTCTTTAATACCTTGAAAACTTACTCTATTGTTACATATTATGTTCTTATTTCATCTTGTTGAAAGTCATAATATTATCAAGATAAACAATTACCAATATATTATTATGCAATGTGAATACATTTAACATTAAATTTTGATAGATCTTCCATATTATATTTCTCTTTTATCTCGTTGAAAAACATAATATCATTCACATACCTTAATAAATGAGCATTTTTTCAAATTAATATATATAATTTCCCAATGCCTTAAAAGCTAATTGTAAATGTTACATATCATATCCTTTGTTATTTTGTTGAAAATCGTACTCTTATTAAAACCAACAAGTATGAACATATCAATATGCAATGCCAATATCTTTGAAAGTAATTTATTATAGAGATTATGTATTATGTTTTCTTTTAATATCTTGATTTTCAAATTAATTAAAAATGGTAAATATTATGATTTTCTTTTTAATTTTTTTTTTTAATTTATAATTTTATTAAGATAAATAATTATGAATATATCAATATATATAGTTTTTTTTTGTAATATCTGCAAGTTCTATTAAGCTGAAAGTAGTAAAATTACAGTAAAGAATACAGATTGAGGTGGTCTTGACAGAATCCACCTATGAGAACCATAAATATTAAAGTTAAGGCCATACAGACCGAGAGGGATAAAAAAAACCCTGATATCAAGGTGCGACATCGAAGCCATGAAGGCTGAATACAAACAGACTGTTTGATGGTCAACAAAATACCAAAAACAACATATAAGAGACCAGCAAAAAACCTTGCTAACCAGTAGTATTGGGCGCCTCAGCATCAAAGGGAATTTCTTTGAGAATGGGGCAGCTGTAGCAGTTGTCGTCGTCCTCGTCTTGCGCAAAAGGCACAGTGCCTTTAATAGGGGAGCTTCTTGTAGAGGCCCGAACTTCGCGCATAGGCAGCTTGATGGGAAGGGGGGATGTCTTTTTGAATGCAGGGAAGCCACCATCAGGTTCATTCCTTGTGCATTTGGCAAGAATTGTCCCAAGAGTGGAGGGGATGGGGAAGGACAAGTGGGGAGGGTCCTTTCCCTTCTGAGTACTGCTTCAACGTTGAATCGTGTTGAACCCAGCAGAGAGATTCTGAGCCTTGCCAAGAGTGGAGACCAAGAGTCCCGGAGGGTTGGCCATACCGAAAGACGAGGCAAGGTTTCCAAGAGGACTGACCCTGCAGCTCTGTGCATTAGCAATAGAGCCAAGACCAAGAGAAGTGGCCAGAGTACCGAAGCCATGCATGGAACCAAGAGAGGTGGCCTGGGTGCCGAAGGTGGGAGCCGAGGGCCAAGAAATTTCATGTTTGGCTATGGAAGGCAAATGAGAGGAGCTCGGATCAGTGCTTCTAGGACCAAGACCACAGCGGAGGTGACGCACTGGTGCATAAGAATCCCAGCCAAAAGCGCTCTCCAGATTATGTAGAATGGCAACCATATTTGGTAAAGAGGCACTGAGAGACTGAGTTGCAAGCCTGGCATAGGCCCAGTTTGCAAGCATGTCCTCCATTATCTCCCCCAACATATTCTTCGTCAACCAATAAGGATCCCAGTGCTGAGTCGGGTCTCTGTTGTTGAGCGTGTCTGCAATGAGACGGGATTCCCAATTATCTATTAAAAAACGAACAAGGGTGGATATTTCAGCCCTGTATCCCGTCTTGCCGGGTTTACTTTTCAGGGTTTCCTTCTTCTTTCCAGAGTTGGAGCCTTTGGGTCTTCCCATGATGCGAGAGACGCAGAGAAAACCAGGAGCAAAGTGATGAGAGCACAGGAGCAGAACGCGACGAGCAGAGATGTAGGACAATGAGGGCCGAGACCAGAGTTTGAGGGGGAGATGGTGAGGCCAGCTAGCATTCTGGATGAGCCTCACACGTCGAAGGTCCATGGGCTGGTGCTAGACAGGATGCATGAGGGGACATCTAGGGACGAGGATTTAATGAGGTCGGCGACTTGACGTCGCTTCACAGTTAAGAAGGGTCTCCACGATTGCATGAGCGCCTCCAGTGAGCTCGGTATTGACAGGTGGGGTAGGTACATGGCATCTAGTGCCATGAAGGAGGGGTGCGTGGGAGCCAGTGACGCTCTCACCCATCTGCGTTCTTCCATGTCCTCTGTTGTCACCCGCATCCGAGGATATCAATATACATAGTTAATACTTTTTTCATTAGTGAATTTGTATTTATTAACTCAAAGGTATAACCAACCATTTATACAACACTTTTTTTAATTCAACTACTACTTTTCACTCATCATATTATTTGATTTAAATATAATGATCTATGTTTCTCACACACCAATCTCCTGAAAATAGCTAAAAACCAATTAAACAATTGATCAAATCCTACATCCTAGGAAATAGAAACATGGTAACTTTGAAGTATGGAGATATTGGTAAATAAATATTAAGATATATTCCAAACATTTATCATGTAAATATTAAAATATATTCCAAACATTTATCATGACAAGTTGGCACTTTGTGAAAGAACACCTCCCCTGCATCAAACCGGTATCAACAAGGTGCCCTGACAAGTTGGCACTTTGTGAAAGAACATCTCCCCTGCATCAAACCGGTATCAACAAGGTGCCCTGCATGTGTCCATTGTCATCTAATAACAGTCAATATTTTATTTTAATGTGTGAAATACATTATATTGTTATTTTTACTATGAAATGTTTAAAGTGAATGGACATTGTTTTTTAATCATTTTAAGTGAATGGACATGGTTCCTTTATTATGAATGTTGGATAATTTCATTTAGATTTTAAAAAAAAATATGTATCATAAACTTAAAATTTATAAAAATGTATAAAGTTATTGAACTTTTTAATAAAATTAAAAAAAAAAATACAAAAAATGGAATCAATTTGTTGTTAATGTTAATTCCACTATGTATTTTTAACAAGATACACAAAATATGATCATGCAACCATTCAAATAATATGTTATTAAATGTCCACCACTATTGATATATAAATCTTGGTATATTAGAAATTGTATGTTTCCATAGGCCAAACTTCTTTTTTTTTCCAGCGGAAAAATCACCTTTCTGCTATTCCGAAGAATAAAGGAAAGCTTGAAATACAATCATTACAATAGGGATCAACAAGAACATCATGTCATTTACAATAATTGAACCTGGGTGGGGAGGGCAACAATCTTTCCTCCCAACCACCCAAGTTACAACCAATGGATAGAATTATAACATAAGATATGGCCAAACCTTGCAACTAATATGAGATATAACATAAGAGAACATGAGATATTTAAAGTTTTAAAAACCATTTTAATGCATCAAACACAACATATGTAATTATTTATTATTTATTAGGCATTTTTCTTACACACATACCACAACATGTATCTTAAAAGAGGAAATTGAAGTAAAAAAACAAAAGCATATTTACCGTACAACCAATCCACCACAACCTCCACATTAATCAATGATATTTCCATTTCCTTGATTTAATATTTATCTCACCTAAATAGCAAGTTGTTATACCAAAAAAATAGAAATTCCAAAACAATTTCACAGCTACTTAAACCATATTTCTAAGAATCACTTAGATGCTAAGAAACCAATTCAACATAAAAGCACAAAATCATCTTAAATTTATAAAGATCAAATTCTATTTAATCAATATTATTATTATGGAGTTAAAAAATAAACAAACTCAACCTTTCACAATATTTTTGTTCCTATCAATCAAATATAATCATGACTTTTTAACGAACAAATCTATAAAAAATTAATAAGTTTGTCAATTTAAACTTTTTCTTCTATGTCAAAATAAGCCATAACATCACATAACAAATAAATGGTAGACAAACAAGATAATAAGAGCAAGTGGTTCCTATATCCATGCATATGCCACAGGTTTGTCAATAAATCACCATAAATACATTATGGCTTATTCTTCAACAAGGTAATAAGAGCAAGTGGGTTCCTATATCCATGCATATACCGCAGGTTTGTCAATAAATCACCATAAATACATTATGGCTTATTCTTCAATGACTATCCCTCGAAATCTCATTAGTAGGATCAACCAATTGCTTCACAAATGGATATTATCATTGTCAAAGCACCTTTTGCATAAGACTGTACCCCTTAATTGATGTGGACAAACTTCTAAAAACTTGGTACTCAACAATTTATCTGAAGGATGTTGTAGTTATGAAAAAGTAAGATATAATTCTCATTTCACATTTTTGTTTGGATGGTTAAGAATGTTTTTATATATTTGTACATGACATTCTTATTAAATTTATTTGTTTGTAGATGAATTAAATTTATTAAAATAAATTAGTATATTGAAAATAAAATATTTAATAAAAGTAAAGTAAATAGATTGAACTAATAACTTGTTAATTTTGTTTATTTAACCTCTTCCTACCATCATTTTTAAATTAACTTAAAAATATTTTCAAACTATTTTATAAACAAATTTCATCCTTAATAATTTTGTAGATATTTGTCTAACATAAACTTTACAATCAAAGATTAATTAAATATGTAGACACATTAATTTGTTCATTCTTCTTTAATTATTTTAAAATTAGTATATATCCATTTAAACGTGGATCTATGAAGCACTCAGAAAGATTCGATTCAACTTGAGGTGATTTTTTTTTTTATCTTAAATTTGTACACATTAAGAAAAAAATTACATCTTAAGATATTGTTTTAGCCTACATCATTTACATTTTTATTTTTATTTTTAATTAAAATAACATGTTGAATAACATTACACAAACTTAAGCTTTACAACATCTCCCCAACACTAGGTTGTAAAGCACCATTAACATACCCAACAAATTTGTAAACATTGAATGGTCTGAAACACACTTTCGAATGTATTTGTGTCTTAAGATATCCACAAGGGTTCCATTTTCATTGTAATTCAGCACAGTCCATACCTATTAGCAAGAGTAAATTGGAATGCCAAAAAGTTCAAATCAAGTTAAATTTGAAGTCAACTTCAAATCAGAGTAATGTCTATTTAGTAACTTATAAAACCACCCTTATTCAACTTTATTCAACTTTCTGGTAGTACAATGATCATCTCATCACAATCAAATAGGTGCCCACATACCAACTGATAAATTGTTAATCTAATGGATAACCAACATAGATCCATCTTAAAGGAGATCTACCAAGCACCCAGAGGGATCAAATCTCCGGAAGTGCAAATCTATTTTTAGAGTGCAAATGTTGAGTAAACGTTTAAATGTTTTAAATAGTGGACATGTTATTTTTATAATATTTTATTATTTTTTAAAAGGATACTTTTCAACTCCAAGATAAGCACGGGAGTTACACATCTCTCCATACTGAACTGTAGAATGTACCTCTTTAACACAATGAAGAACTAGTTATACCATTGGACACTGCAAAAATTGGTCCACTGTACTTTGAGATGAAACTCCACAATTCAGCAAACTAAGCTGATGGTCCTACTCGGCATCTACCCCCTCATGGACGTTGTATCCAAGTTTGGGATGAAGTTGACCACTCCATTTAAAGACAAGTTTAGACCTGCTAGACACAGTCTGCAGTGCAAACTATTTGTTTTTCACTCCAGCTGCCTCATTGTCTTGGTCCCGCCACAACAAGACAAAGAGCCGAAGAACATTGGTTGAGGCAAATATTAAATCCAGTCGTTCGCAATTGAAAATAATATTAGAGGATTAGACAAAACCATAAACAAATTTGTATGAAAGAAATTCCATTGAACTAGTATATATATTTGTCAGAGCAACACGTGCAAAGCTGGACATAGTCTGCGCTGAAAACCTTTTGTTCGTTCACTCCAGCTGCCTTGCTGTCTTGTCTTGGTCCAGCCTTAAGAAAATTGGTTCAAGCAGATATTAGATCCACACTGTCAATTGAAAATACTATTAAACTATAATTCAGTTGAGCTAGTATATTTGTTTGGCCACCGTGTGAACAAAAATATATTCTCCCACAATTTAATTTAATTAATTTAATTGTTTGAAATATCCTTCTGGTGTTTTAAGATGTAGGTCATCAAGAACTTGATGTTGTTTCTATATGCAATTTAAATGAATTAAAAATAGGATAGAAAAATTGTTATTTTTTATTTGAATTTTGTTAAAAATCATTTTAAATTAAATTTGATAGAAAAATCTACCCTGGGGTTCCTCAGTATGGGTTATCCACTTCCACCAGATTTTTTCCCCCATGATACTATTGGTTCTAACCGGGTCCCGAATCCCCAAGCCTCTTGCCTCCGTCGGCTTTCACAAAGTAACCCAGTCCACCAAAGCCCATTTCCTGTGCCCCTCTTTTCCTCCCCAAAGGAAATTCCTCTGGATGGAACGAATTTGTTTCAGAACTGTCTTCGGAGCAGCCAAAACAGAAAACAAATAGATCGACATGGCCTTGAGAACAGATTTAACCAAGACGATTTGGCTAGGGAAGTTCAGTGCCCTGAATGTCCAGTGGTCAAGCTTTTGCTTGAGTTTTTCCAGCAAGTCCTTCCACGAAATTTGACGAATGGTTGATTTCGGCAGGGGGGCACCCAGGTACCTGGCAGGAAGGGACCCT
This sequence comes from Larix kaempferi, assembly GCA_027924585.1. NCBI lineage: Eukaryota > Viridiplantae > Streptophyta > Pinopsida > Pinales > Pinaceae > Larix > Larix kaempferi. The sequence continues at coordinate 225,694 of BSBM01002653.1, forward strand.
TCCGTGAATTCAAGAATCCTGAGGATATTCCTTTTGGTTATTTTTGTGGTGTTGAAGAAATACACCCGGGATTTCTCCTTGTTGATCTCTAGGCCACTGGAAAAGAGGACCGTATCCAGACCTTTCCTCATCCCCCTCGCTTCCTGAACACTGGATGGCCCCATCGGCATGGTATCATCGACAAACTGCTGGTGAGTTTGGGGTTCCAACCCCTCACAGAGAGTGAGCCCGCGGATTTGACCTTCACCTTGAAAGGCTTTTAGCATTCAACCCAAACCCTCCGCTATGATAATAAAGAGGAAGGGTGACAGAGGGTCCCCTTGAAGGATACCCCTGGATGCCTGGAAAGGCTGGGATGAAGTGCCATTAACCAGGATCGAGAAAAAAGCAGAAGAGACAAGGCTCATGACCCAATTAGTCCAATCACTAGTAAAACCAAATTTCCTAAGCACCTTAGCCAGAAAATGCCAATTGAGCCTATCATATGCTTTGGAAAGGTCGAGCTTGAGCAACATACTAGAGATTTTTTTGAATTTCAGGGAGTGAATAGTTTCATGCACTAAGATTATTTCATTAGTAATCTGGCGGGCTTCCACAAAACCTGCTTGTTCCGGGGAAATAAGAAGTGGGAGAAAAGGGTGCAGTCTATTGGCAATAACCTTGGTGATGATCTTATAAATCACGTTGCATAGAGAAATCAGTCTATACTTCCCCGGGTCTTCCGCGCCCGACTCCTTCGGGATGAGCGTCAAGTGGGTGGCGTTGAGAGCTTTTAGAATAGATCCAGTATTCCTAGAATTCTCAACGAGCGCCAACCCTTCCTCTTTTAACCAGGCCCAACATGCATGAAAGAAGTTCGTAGTAAAACCATTTGGGCCTGGGGCTTTCTCATCATCCATTTATTTGACTGTTTCCTCCAACTCTTCCATTTCGATGGGTTTCATCAACATGAAATTGTGTTCGTCCGTTATCACCCTTGGAATAACCTGCAAGACTTGGGTTTGAGCCTCATTCCTATCCACATCAAATTCTCCAAGGAGGTTCGCGAAGAACTCATTAAGAGTAGCTTCCAGTTCTCCCTGGGATTCGGCGTGGGTGCCATCACTTTTTTTTAGCCTCACCACATGGTTTCCATACCTGTGTTGTATTGTCGCTTTGTGAAAAAACTTTGTGTTGCGCTCCCCTTCCTGCAACCAACGGTTTCTTGATTTCTTCTTCCAAAGGAGTTCTTCCTGTTGCTCACGAGTGTTGAAATCATTTAAAAGGATCTACTCCTCCTTTTTTAACTACTCCGAGAATCCTGGGGCAATGCCTTTCTGCTGCACTTCTTGCATTTTTTTATCCAGCCACTTTTTTTCTTGGAAAATGTTCCCAAAAGATTCTGAGTTCCAACTCTTGATTTTACCTTTTAGGACCTTCAGTTTTGTTGGAACTGGTACATTAACGTACCTCTGATGGCAGGTAACTCTGACCACCACTAGTGAAGTTTCTCAGGGAATTCTTGGTTGAGAAGCCAGAACTGTTCAAACCTGAAGGGTCTTCGAAGATTCTCCCCGATCCTTGACCATTCCAGAGTGACTGGCCAATGATCAGAGCCTGCCGAAGGAAGCACGGTCGTCGTTATATCCCCTCCGACCATCATGGTTGATTTCGTAACCAGGAAGCGGTCCAACTGGCAGGCAATGCTCTTGTCCCCCACCCGTTTGTTATCCCAAGTAAAGATACCATTCGTAGCTCTGATGTCCACCAGCTCAAGAGCTTCAATGACCTCATTGAAATGATCATTAATGGGACATAGTTGGAGGATACCTCCTTTCTTCTCGTCCAGGGACCGAATCAAATTAAAATCCCCCCCGAGGATCCAGGGTGCAGGGCCTACCAAATCCTTTAATGAGTGCAGGGAGTTCAGGAATAATTGTTTAAGATTCAAAGCTGCGGGCCCATAGACATTGGAGATGTAGCCCCGAGTCTTCGTCCCCAACACATGAAAGGTGACCGATGGGATAAAATGGGAAGAGAAAACCCGGAAAGAGAGACCTTAACGGGGTTCCACATGATTCCCAACCGTCCAGCCGCCCCTTTGGTGTCTAAGGCCATCACCTCACAATTGTGCCACACTTTCCTGCCAATAACTTTGAGCTCATCAGTTGAGCGTTTAGTTTCTTAGAGACACATGATCATGGTTTTTTCCATCTCGATTTTTATTTTTAGAAGACGGATCTTCAGCCGGCTTTTACAACCGCGAATATTCCAGGTTGTGATCCGCATTAAATCACTGTTTGGGGATGGCCGCAAGAGTTTCGACAATGGTAGGGTATTTCCCTGAAGTGACCAGCTTAGATCCAACCATCTGGATCCTCTGCTCATTGCTATGCCATCCTCGTTTATCCTTCCTGCTTTTCTTTTTTCCTTCCATCTCCTTGAGGGAGTTCATGGCTATTCCCAGGATTTTCATGTGTTTGGTTTTGAGAATGACCTTCTCCACCAGGGATATTATCATAAGCGAGAGAGGATCTGGATCCTTAGCCGCGACAACCACCTCCAAACTTTCCAGATCTAGACCTTCAAATACCATATCTTCCCCCTCATCTCCTTGTGGGAAGACTTCATCCATTGCTGCTTCCATAACCGGTTCTTGGGTGGTGATTTCCGGGGTGACTTGATTTTTTTGGATCTGACCTTCTTGAGGGGTTTTGCAGTCATTCCCCACTTGCAGGACCTCAAATCTGTTGTTAGTTCAAGAGTTTTTTTATTTACCTCAGGGCTTGTAGTCCTTTTGGCCGTTCTTTTCCTGGTGGTAACTTTGGTGAATCCTTCATCTTTCTTTCCTTCCAGGTTATTGACACCTCCAGGGCTTTTATTGAGAGGGCAATCATGAAAAAGATGACCATGTTTGTGACAACGTCGGAATCGGAAGGGGATTTGCTCATAATCAATCACTTGTAACCACACTTCATCTTCCCAAGTTAACTTGATGCCATACGGAAGATCTTGAGAGATATCCATATACAAACATATTATGGCATACGAAGTGTATCTCATTTGCTTCGTCTGCTCCGACACCTTGACGAAAGCACCCAGCATATTACCAATGCCTGTGAGGATCTCTTCTTTCGAGTATTCCGTAGGGAGGGAATATAGATGAATCGAGACTAGCGCTATAGTGAGGTTCTCCTTATCGGGATTAAAACGTTCTTTCCATGGCCTTAGGTACAGGCCAGCAGAATGGAAGAAGTACGACCCATTATCAAAAATTCTGGCACGGTCAGTTTCATTAAAGAAAACCACTGTGAAGAATCCCTTAGCTCTGAGCTGGAGGTCGTAGTGCCCTTGAGGTTTCCAGGTAGTGTTAATCCACCATATCAGAGCCTTCTCATTTGGCCAAATTCCAACAAACTTACCAATTAGAGCGTGGTCTTTCATGTATTGAATATCCTCCTGGATCTGCTCCGATCGGATATGAAGTTTGGGGATCGTTTTAGAATTCGGCATACATTTCCCTGGTTTCCTTCTTCCTGCATTCAGGGGGGTCTCTCTGCCAACCCCGCTAGACCCAGCTCCACCCTTCCCTACTGGTGTTTCATAAACTTGAGCTTTCCCTTTACCTTTTTCTTTTTCCATGTCTGGTGGAGGAGGAGGTTCCTCCCCACCCGTAGGATCTTCCATGGTAACAATCCCTTACCAAAAGATCCCGGGCCTGGCCCTCATAGACCCAACACCCGAAAGTTCAGTCTGACAAACCCTAAATCACTGTAAAACCTTCCTCCTCCCTTCGCTCATAGATCGTTGAAACATAAAATAATCTTTACTTGATTTTCTGAATAGTAGTAGCTATTAAATGTTAAGCAATAATGAATATTGAACAATAGTAATAATGAATATTGAACAATAGTAGGCAATGAACTTTGAGCACTAGCTATTGACTTGATTAATTGTTGGTGTTTCCAGTATGTAGAACTGTAAACTATAAATTGTTTATGGTTTTGTTTATGGTGTTTGGGTTGGAGGTAGTGAGACAATTTTTAACACACTATTATGTTGCTAAAATTGTCACATTTATGTTGTTGAATTCTCCTATAGAGACTATAATGTATTGTAACTATTTGCTAATTGTATAAAATACAATGAAATTAGTGTGGGTTTTTTTAGCATGGAAGGGTTTTCCCTAAAATTATGTTATGTGATGGTTGTATGTTTTTGTGTTGTTTATGACTACAACCATGTTTATTTAGTTTTATGCACATAATTCTCTCATTGATTAGTGTAGGAAGCTTATTCCCCACCTTTGCTTCATATCAATTGGTATCAAAGTTTGATCACCCTCGATCCATGGTGTTATGGACAAATTTTAAAATATAATCCTGTTTTGAGTGGGGACTTCCCCAAAAGAAAATATTCTTGTAAAGAAATGACGAGCACATCTAAGTTAGAAATGGAGAAGTTTAATGACACTAACTTTGAACTGTAGACACCAAGGATGAAGAAAGTGCCACTAAACTATCTACTAAAGTTACATTCTCATTTTGATTCACCCCACTCCATACTAGAGTTGAAAAAGAATGGGCCAAGATCAAATCATGGAAATTTTAATTTTGAAGTTGAGTGAACATATACTTTTTAATCACTATCTTTGAGAAATTTAGCAAATGATATATTGTCTTATTATAAGTTATACTAATTTTAAATTGCTTTGAATCTCTTGAAAACTTGTAATAAAGTTGATTTTTGATGGAATCTGGCATTTTGAAAATAGATAAATCATAAATTTTTATTGCTTAAATTCAATTTTGACTGCATAAATAGAATCAATAACTTCTAAGACACCCAATTATGCAATTTTAACAACTTATATATGATATTCAATTTTTTCAAATCAGATTTTGGAAAAAAATTGCCGAAAAACAAAAGCAAAAACATCTAATATTTAAACTACTGCATATTGTTCTAATAATCACTTCAAGAGGTTCAATAAAGCTCATTTTCTTGAGTAAACACTATGGATAAATGCCCCCTTCATTGTGAAGGTACGATAATTTAATTCCATTTAATTGTTGGAGGTAGAACACTTTAAATCTAATTACAAACATTTTTAAACAATAAGACTATGAACTTCATTGTCATATTTTTTTCGATCACTTGAGCCAAATTTACATGCTTCTAAGGCTTTGTATGCTCGAAGTTTGCTTCTATAGCGGTGTCTAGATCTATTTTTCTATGTCCATACAACAATGAAAAAGGTGTGTGTATAATGATGGTATGAAATGTTTCAGGTGAGTGCAATGAGTGGAGAATAGTGCAATGAGTGCAGAATAGATAGATACAATTTAAATTGAAATTTGAACAATAAAAATGGCCATTTTAAAAGGAAATCATGTGTTATTTGATTTCAACAAAAATCATCGAAAAAATATAAATCAATTGATACATAAAGAGCTTCGGAAGAATTCATGGTCAACACAATTAGGTTGCATATATATGCGTGAATGAAAGTGGACCGAGAATTTGTTGAACGAGGTGTGTTAAAAGACCTATTCTAGGAATCTAGACCATAGATTTCTATGATGGTGCAATTGCGGCTGGAAACATTGTGTTGTGGATGTTTCATGTTTATGATCCATCTCAGCAACATTAATACTTTTTTTTGCCAAAGAATTAAGGATCTGCTTTCTTTATACTCTTTGATCTTTTTAAGTAGGGAATGTGAGCAAAATTATGTAGTTAATTCATTATCAAAGAAAGCTATTGGCTTGGCTTCAGATATTTTGAAGAAGTGTAAAGGATGATATACTTTGGGATGTTTTAGGATAGTATGCGTGCACTTTTTTTTCTGATGTTTTAGGATAGTATGTGTATGAGATAATTATCTTGTTTTTGTAAGGGATTATTTTGAATGGAGCAGAGGTAGTTGGGTCTTTCAACTTTATTATTTTAAGACTGTTTATGATTTATAAATATTAAAAAAAAAAAACTAGTTTTGATGTACAAGAATATTGTTTTCTTTTATTTATTTGAATTCCTTGGTGAGAAAACATGAGATTCATGAGGTTGAGGGTGTCAAAGAGTAAGATCATAGTTTGTTAGTTTACCTAACTGTTATACGGTTATATGACAATTATGGTCTTTTTGTAATATATATGTGCGTCTATGTACATATCCAAGATAGCTTAATTGCTCATTAATGCGATGTCTTTTTTGCCATTGTTCGTATGCATGTCTATCTTTATCTTCTTCATGTATTTTCATGATGTGTTGTCTAAGGGTGGTATCAGAGCCCATGAATATCCATGAGTCCAGAGCATTGGGTTGGAGAGAAGTCCTAGTTATGAGAGTGTTAGGTGAATAAATTCTTTCATGAAGGAAGATGCCCTGGTGGAAAGATAAACACATAACAAAAGAAGAGTGAATGAATTCAAAGTCTAGTGCAGGTGTAGAAGTTTGTGCATCATGTTTCCCTTGGAAAAAGATTCAAGCGGCATCAATTGAAACCATGAAAGATAGTTTACGTTACAAGAAAACACCTAAAGATTGAAGAACTGTAAATGAGCGATCACAACAATATTGGATCCGTGAGGTGTGAGAAAAGGAGATAGACTCGTTGCATCATTCTGATCAGTGTGTGTTAAAAGAATCCACCAAAGGAGATGTCAATTCACAGTGTCGATTCATTGTTAAAGGTGTTGGAGCAAGCCACCTAATATAATATAAGAAAATTCTATGGAGAAAGCCATGGAAATTAAGGTGTAAGGATTTTACATATATATATTTTTAATTGGTTAAAAGTCATAGAACTCTTTATTTGATAAGAATAAAAAAAAGATATGAGAGTTAGAAGTAGATAAGAGATTCATGTGGGCATGAGTAATGGAAAAATTTTGCAGTGAGTAAATTTTTTTTTTACTTTTAGAGAAAGGAAAATATTTAAAATAAAAAATAAGATTGTTTGAAAAGGTTTCAAATAAAATTATAAGCTTGCGGATGGTAAAATTATAAGCATATTTTTAGAAGCATTAAAGATACATGTGATCTTCTTCTTCTCAGCCTAGGAGTTTACCGAATTCCTTGCTCCTGTGGTATATTGGCCAAACTAATAAATCCATCAAAACCCATCTTAAAGAGCATATAGTTGATAATACCCACAATCAATTAACTAAATCAACTATCACATAGCACTCCAATAAATCCATTCACCTCATTTGCTTTGATAAAACTAAAATCCTTGCATGACTCATTATTAGTCCTCCCATATTATTAGAGAGGCCTTAGAAATTGAAAGACATCTTGACAACTTTAACTGAGAAGATGGCTATAAATTAAGCCACTCCTAGAAACCTATTATCCAACGCTTAGATTAATGGTTCCTATCCCTCCTCTTTCACCTTTATTTTTTCCCCTTTCTTCTTCGTTTTCTCTCACTCGCCCTATCCCCCTCCTCTCTCTTTTCTCTCTTCATTTCCCTCCCTAGTAAATATTCTATTTCCAAAAATTAATTATATCTAATTTTTTCAATCTCAATCCTATATGTTTTCTCTATCTTCTTGTTATTATTATAAACCCCCCTCTCCCTTCTTTATTATTATTTTTTTCTTTCTCTTAGCCATGTCCCTTCCCATCTTTTGAAATGTTATTTATCATTAAGCAAATCCTTTTATTATTAATAATATTAGTTTTATAGGGTTTAAGATTATCCTATACTCATTTTTACTTCTTTTTTTTCACTTAATAATATTAATATTTTAAATCTTAATATAATTTAATCTTGATAAGTATATTTGAAGGTTTTCCTCTAAACTCTATATTACCTTAATTTTAGTTATCCCCTTTTTTATAATCAAAAGTTTTTCACTAATCTCCTAAAATGACTAAAGTGTTCACCCTAAACATTGGACATAATTCAAATCCAAAAACATATACATTACAACTAAAACTGAATTCAAATCAAAATAATTTTGAAGTCAATTCAAATTAAGATAATTTTGATAAAATAAATATATTTAAAACATGGCTCTATATAAAAAAATTTCACTTCTCTATACACTTACCAAGCCTAAAAAAAATGTTTTTATAAATCACTTTAAAAAATAACATGAAAAAGAAACAACTAATAAACCAACCCTTACTCAACTATCATTTTGTATATATATATTAATACAATGATAACTCATCACAATCAAACAACAAGCCACAGACCAACTGTAAACAGCGCATTAATTGAAACCTCATTTTCCGCCCTTGAATTATATTGAAGAACTAGTTATAACACACTGGACTATGCAAAAATAAGCCCATTATACTTGAAGATGAAGCTCCACAATTATGATCTTACAAGACATATTCCCCTCCCAATGAAGTTGACTGCTCCTGAATCCATTTAAAGACAAGTTTAGACTCGCTGGACATAGTCTGCATTGAAAACTTTTTGTTCTTTACTCTAGCTGACTCGTTTTTCCCCTCCCAATGAAGTTGACTGCTCTTGAATTCATTTAAAGACAAGTTTAGCTGACTGGAACACAGTTTGCATTACAAACTTTTTATTCTTTTATTCTTTACTCCAGCTACTTGGTTGGTTTGGTCCAGCAAATTTTAGAACCACACAATCTGAATTGAAAATAATTTTAGGATTAAACTAACCTATAAACAAATTTTATATAAAAGAAATTCAGATCAACTAATATATTTGTCAGACCACCACGTACAAACAAATCTGGCCTTTAAATTAAAGTAAAAACATTAAAAAGTATTGAATTCATTTTTACATTAATTTTAACCCATTCAAAAATACCTAAATATTACCACAACAATTTATTTCAAGACTTAGAGATTACCATAACTGTAGTGCTGTATTCTCTTTTGCATTCTGTCATTTTGGCTTGTAGCAGTCTGTTGCTATGAGAGAATGACAAACATTTGATTAGATCTGATAAGGTTGTCAATTTTGCTGGTTTACTAAATTTACAATATGATAAGGTTGTCAACTTTGTTGTGAAGAATCTGATAAGGTTGTCAACGTTGCTGCTTCACATCAAGATTCTGGCTTGAGACATCGTGTAGCTTGACATCACATCTGAAAATAATAAAAAATGGTCTTCCAATAGTACCCCGTGAGGCCCACTCTCAAATATAACTCAGATGGTGCTTTCCCACATCCTCGTTTCCCCCACACACTGTCACTCTTAAATCCAGCATTAGCACCTACATTCATTACATAAAACATGGTGGGTCTCTTCTGTGTTCTACATATCTTTTATCCATGAATTATTTCAGCACAAGATTTTGATCACCGGCCTATCTCATTGAGTTTATCTTGATTGCAAATTCTGCCCATCTAACTTTGTTTATTTTTACTGAGTGTTTGCAGATTCTGTCCATCCAATTATTGAACTTACTCCATGACTAATCATTTTTTCAAAAGTTCACTTTTTTGGGGAAGTGAATGTATTATATGTGATATTTTAATTTTAAAACAAGAAATTACATATATTCCCAGCAATTGGATAATCTAGAAAAAAAAAATAAAGATATTGGTGTAATTATGATTTATAAAAAAGTTATTTACTAAAAAAAGTATAACCATTATTGTATTTATTAATAATAAGATTTGTTTCAATTATATTTAGTTATCAATTTTGAATTTGAATTTTGTTGCTTAGAAGAGGAGCATTCTACAAGTCAGTAAAGGGAGGATGTGTAACTTCTTCTCTCGCAAGTGGTTTTTTAAAACATAATAAAAAATTATTAAAACTAACATGTTGGTTCAAATGTATTTAAAACATTTGCAACTACATATATATAAAACTATACAAATTAGATAAATTAAAATTTTTCCTCAACACTTCATTCTAAAAAGAGATTTGCTTTCTAAAAAGAGATTTGTATTTTGGAAAAATTGAATCCCCTCTCAATCCTTTGATAAATCCCCTTTAAATGAATATATACTGATTAAAATAATCCCAACAAATTACCAATTTTCTTGATTAAAAAAAGTTGTACTACAACCCTAACAACATTTGTTACTTTAAGAATAAGCCATGGCATCGCATAAAAAAATCAGCGATGGGTAGACAAGGGAATACATGCAGGTGGGTTCCTGTGTCCATTTACAGTTGGACAGTTGCCTAAAAGGGATGCAGAAGATATGCGAGCTGGCTGTCAAACAAATGACCATAAAGGTTATCCATCGATGACCATCTATCCCTCAAAATCTGATGGGCAGGATCAACCAAGTTTTTGGATAGAGGCATATGTTGAATGGGCAGGTATGGCCAGTA